>JAQGBX010000934.1:0-29012 GCA_034698745.1 Megaphyllum sjaelandicum
AACCTCATATATAGAGGGAGCGCAAACAGACAAACAACCGCAAACGCCACAGGATTGGCTAGCCTCACCAAAAAAAATGGCGTCGTTTTCTTCTTTATATATATAGATTTTTACTTTGTGCAAGTTTAAACAATTGTGTTTATTTTGTGCAAGTTTAGACAATTTTGTTTATTTTGTGCAGGTTAAGACTATTTTGTTTATTTCGTACAACTTGTAGAATATTTTGTCAGCTGCCGATATCGATGACCTCAGGAAGGTACCGCGAGTGTTCTTTTCTGCCTTTTCTAGTCAGGATGGCCACATTAGTGAGATGGCCACAAAATTATCTCACTAAAATCCAAAATTCCCCGACCAAAACTTTTTTTGTCAATTTTTTTGTCATAATGAAAAATAAAATAACAATTGCAATGAGAATTAAGCTTGGCAAAACACTAGATTTTGTTACAATTCTAGCTGA
The DNA here is from genome assembly GCA_034698745.1 of Megaphyllum sjaelandicum. NCBI lineage: Eukaryota > Metazoa > Arthropoda > Diplopoda > Julida > Julidae > Megaphyllum > Megaphyllum sjaelandicum. The sequence continues at coordinate 458 of JAQGBX010000934.1, forward strand.
AGAGGATTAGGGATGGAGCTGCTAGCAGACTGAGTGCATGAATAGCATTTTGCTTTTATTTGGATTTTGGGAAAATTTCCCTGACTTCCCTGACCTGTGGCCACCCTGCTAGTGTTATTTCATATTTTGATGGTGAATTGCATGTACAGTATGTAAAAGATTCGTCAAATAATCTTATTGCAGTTATAAGTTATCGTCAAAAAGATTAAATGTTTGCTGGTTGAAACATAATCCCTTATGCTATTTAAATTGACAATCTAAAAAATAGACCGCAACCCAACCTTAAACTGATAATATCTTGCACTTTAAAGTCTAAAGAACTGTTTCGTCATAAAAATAATTAGCAACAAAAAATTGTCAAGTTTCCTTAAAAATACACCAAAAATCACAGGTTTTAATTACTTGTAGTTTAAAAACTCTACAACTGAGTGGTTGGAGGCAGAGTCAAAAGTAATGATCAAATTTGTCGGATTTCCTTCAATAAGAATTACTTTGTGAAACAAATAAATTAACATTTTAAAATAAGAAACAAGTTCCAAATTTCACGATACAATTCTTACGATTTTACGAATTTTAATATAATTTCACAAAGATATCCAACAACCAACAAAGATATCTCATCTGTTAATTTGTTTATCAGATCAGATATCAGTTCTTCTTTAACCAGAATATTTTTACCAACAAATCCTGTCATGCAAGTTGATAATTCTGCCTTTTTTAATGGAAAAGTATTTTCTAAATTACAAAACAGTCAGGCGAGAACAAAAAATTGATAAAGACATGGACCACATAATATCTACAATTTTATTCACCCAGAGAGACGCGCGGTATATATTTATATAAAATATTGGCTAACCCTATATCATCAGTATTTAAATATACATAACTTTATCTTACAAAGGAATGCAAAACTGTTTATTGCTTAGATATCTTAAATATAGGCATATGGAATAAGGCATGATGTTTAAGTAAGCCGCCTCACCAGAAATTGTAAGCAGGACAGGGCCAAAGCAGGGAACTTTGGCAATGCACCGCAAAGACGTGAAAATATAAATTTTCACAAATCAATCACATCAATCACAACTGGAAGGAAGATATCAGTTTTCATTCAACTGATATGTTTAACACATTCTCAAATTTCTAGATTCGTGCAATATCATTTTTCATGGATGAATAAAAACCAATTATTTAGAACTGACGTGGCCAGAAGTGAAATCTCGATTCAATGCAGCAAAATTAAAACAGGAGATTTTGTCATGGTTTTTCTTTTGGAACTTTAAAAATATCAAAGTCCAAGAGGAGTGTGGATGCCACATTTTTTATTTGCCAATTGGCTAATGCGAACAGAAAACACTGTTTTGGAAACTGCATTTTTGGAAAAAAAAAAAAAAAAAAAAATAGGAAATTAATGGGTTTTTTTAAATTGCCCATTTTAACAGTGTAGTATGAAAATTGCACAGCACCATAAAAAAGGGTACATACTTGTAAATCATACTAATCTACTGTTCAGGTGTATGGCTGAAATTATCCACAATGCATAAATATGGTGTACGAGGTAAGCTGAAGCTATGGTCACAAAAATATAACAGTACAAATAGTAGATACTATCAAACATGCATTTGAACTGTTATTTGAAGGTTATACGTATTTAATCTTTTAAAGTAGCAAAATTAGGAGAAAATGTTAATTTGAATGTTTATCGTAGTACTTGAAATCTTAAAATGAAATTACTTTCACATAATGTTGACCACGCCCGTGCTTCTTACCGCCTCTTCGGACAACTGCTCATTTTCTGATTATTATGAGTAACTACATTTTATATTATCAGATTTTGAAACTACCACTCAAAACTATATAAATAATGGTTTGTATTTCTGCCTTAGTGGTCTGCAAAATATTTTTACAATTTATGCTGGTCCGCAAATTATTTTTGGTATTTTCACTAATCCGCAGAGGTAAAAAGGTTGAGAAACGCTAATAATTCCACTGTAGAATTTCAAGCTCTTTCATAAACTTTCAAATTTACATTTCTTCCTTTATTTGATATTATAAAACACAATAGATCAAGTCGGTAACATTACACTTCCTCGTAATGTCTGATCACCAAAGAATACGGTATCCTTGGTCCAATATCACACACTGGTACCATTATAGGCAAACGATGTTTTATAACCTTACTTTATAAATTATCGACTTATCCATATTTAGGCACCTAAATCTTCACCTCTAACTAAAGTGACAATTGCAATATTCCAGGCAAATTCATTTTGAGGATCTATAAGACGAATCATAATGAACAATGAATTTGCCCAGCTTCTTGTATAATGTAAATATACTGTACAAGCTTCCTTCACAGTTTAACAAATTCATATGGCAAGGTTTCAGTGTGTGTCATTGCTCTTTGCCCCTCTTAAAATGCTAGATAAAATACTTAAAACATAGATACAAATAAATGTGGTATGATCAAGTTGGAAGCTAACGGCGAATTAAGTTTCACATCAATTTACACATAATGCAGCAATCATTCATTCACTCATTCACGCTGAAAATAGTAAGCCCGTCTGTTCGACGTTGGGCCGACTTGATAGAAAAATTTCTTTCTCGTACACTATTTCACTGAGAAACATTTAGGCATGGTCAGTTTACACACATTGCAGCATGTTTACACTAAAAAGGAGACGATGAGCATAATACTTATCCATCTACATGTAGTCTATAATAATGCGACGAATAAAATTACCTTTTCATAAAACTGAATCTACATCGATGTCTAACACGCATGTTTCGCACGCGAATCAATTTAAAATGGGGGAAAACTTGATTCGCAATTCCAAAATCGATGCGACTGATGCTTATTCCCCGCACCAGAAATGTTGACATAATACTGCTCAACGTTGGTTAACGTTTGAAATGTCCGCTCCAAATTTCACCTATGCGGGAACTCATATCTTGAGTCGTCGGTGTGGCTTGGAATGTTCTTATTTATAAATATTTACACTATGGTACAGAAGGGAAGATGAGCACTTATTACGTGTCCTCAATTTATTCACTGCAAGTCCGATAAAAGACGAAATTGTACTCAACAAATGTGTCATTTGCATTTTTCCGATCAGCCGTGCAAGCCTTTAAGAAATAAAACGATGCATTATTTTATTGTAAAGATTCAACATTGAGTTTGAACTTGTATCGTATCATGTATGGACAGTTTGGCTAAATATAAGCTACATTGGAATAAGCCAAGAAGAACCATCGTGGAAAATTCAAACGTAATAACAAATTGCTAAAACAACTGCAGCTTGGGGTAAATGAATGGCACTTACCATTATATGAGTGGGAATGTTTGTAACTCTGAACTTGTAACTGCTTTCGACAAACTGTCCAATTGGTAAAACCCATGATGGTGTCAATTCCTATAAAAAAATTGCCACATTCAGTTTATAACGCAATTCACTAACTATTCTGTCATTGCAAGTATCGAAAAAATAAATTTTACGAGAAGTGTTCATTAAGTTTCCAGAATCATTTTTTAAAACGACAACAGCTGTATGAATTGAATGAAATTTGGTAAAGAAATACATGTAAATGTCATTTATTATTAAAAAAATTCCATTTTGGAAGTTGCATTTTCCTAATCGTTCTGGCACTGAGTGTATGCCTCACTCAAAAAACGCGGTCGGCTGGCATTAAAGCCAAAGCCTCCAAAACAGCATTTCTGACAGCCACTGGCCGTCCACTTCTCTGAGCTTCTTTCACAGTTGTCTTTACATTTCTGAACTTTTCAATCCACTCATAGACCGAACGTTTGGACATTAATTGAACCTTAGACATTTCACACATTTCTGCCCCTGCTAAGTTGGATTGTTTTCCCTAATCAGGACATGAATTTGAACGAGAAAAAGGGTGGAAAGAGTAGTTAAGCATAAGAGACAACCAAGGGATCAGCAACTACCTGCCGTTCTAGGACTCGGGGTAGAGAGGGATCAGTCTAAGGATGCCCCGATGGGATAAACTAGCATTGCTTATTTTCCATGGAGGTCATCTCTGCCATATCTTATATGTAATGAAATACATGTTCTTTTTCGGAGAGTACATTGGTTATATCATAATGTTGTATGTATCTGCTTGCCTTACTCAGCCTGCAGATAATATGTGCTCTCTTTTTGGTTTAGAGAGTGTTGAATTTTTGTAATGTTTAATTTTCACCTCGGTACAAGATTGTACCTAGTTATAATTCCTGCTTCTTCGTATTTTTGTATTGTGTTATTATATTTTTTACTACTCCCTCAATAAACTTAAAACTTAAACTTAAGTTACTATCTCCTCGGAGTCTATCTACCTTTTGAATTTTTAGCAGTGAGATTTTTGAAACATATCTTTTAATGTTTAAATATGTTTAGGAATGATGAATTTTTCCACCAAATTTAATTAAAATCTATACAGCAGTTTTAATTTTTTTTTAAAATGATTGCGGAAACTTAATGAACACCCCTTGTTATATTGGTACCAATCACATGTTATCCATACTATGTAACTGGTTGAAATAATTAGGAAACTATCAATCTACTAAAGCTTCAACTTTAGTTATTTAATATTCTAAAAGAAAGGATTAATTATTTAAGAAAATAATTTTTACAATTCATGATATGTTACCTCAGTTTTGCGTTCATTTGTGGCACCGCTTGGAAGGAGCGTAGCTGGTGATCCCTGACTGTATAAATGGGAGCACTCTGTTATCTTGTTGCCCGTTTGACAATAGTCAACAAAAACAGCTGACGCTGACGATAATCTGTAAACGAAAGTAGATTCTGTTTTAGACCTTTTTTCTAATATTTTTCACCAATATTGGAAAATTGGAAAGTAAATTTTTTTTTTTTTTTATTTTTCAACTTAGTTGAGATTTTTTATAAATATTTTTTTACATTATACATAATGCTCTTTGGAAACCTCAAGTTTTGATTAATTATTTAGTATTTATATTTCAAAGAAACACGTTAAAAGTTTTTGAAGATCATAATCTTTTAAAGTTTATTAAAATTCTTATCAGATTTGGCTATTAACTTTAATAAAACTGCCAAACAAAACTTTCAAAAGAAACAAAAAAAAAATAAAGAGTATAAAATCCCTTCGAAAGGAAGTACTGTTTGAAATAAAATCTTTTCGAAGAATTTGAATTATAATAATTAAAAACTATCTTACCGGAATTCCAGTGTGAGCGTTTGATGGGTCATGTAACGACTCACAGGGATGTGGTAAGTAAAATTCCCTTCTCGACAATTTGAGCAATACTCGGGTGAAATTGTATGATTAAATTCCATTATATGGATAGAACGTACCATGGATGCAAAATCTAAAACGTACAGTAGAAAAATATTAAAATTCCGCTGTATGCGTTAACTTTCTTATTTGAATGAGTTAGAATTTTTTGCTTACCTGTTTTATGAATAGTGCTTTGCTGATTACTGGATGACTGGCGCTTTTCTCGGCCATGGTCAAAATGCAAATGCCGTTTCCTTCGCAAAGGCTTATCATTGCCATTTTTGGATTTCATGAATGGGAATGGCTTGTTCCGTCTGCTAACCATTGGATAGTGATCATGGCTGGATAATAAATAAAAATAACTTGTTAAAAAAAACAATTCAGCTTCTATGCATCAAAGCTGGGACAAAACTTGTCAATGTTGAGAAACCAATTTTTTTTGCCATGACAGAGACAGTATCTTTTTATATACATTTTCTAGATTTTATTATCTGTATTAGTCATATGCAAATTACTTGACTATAATGAGCTTATACAAAAAAAATTATCTGTGCTGTCTAATTATGATTTCAGTTGGGAGAATAATCTAATGGAATAAAATCCAAAGCAAGTTTAAAGAACGTTTGATTCCAAATTTAATTTAAAATTTGTATAAATTTTAGCAAACATTTTACTTTAGCTTAGAATAAATTTTGTTTTAATTTATTCTGAGTATTGCCCCTGCAAATCCATGGTAATCTCTCCGAAATGCCATTTTTCAATTTCTTCTATATAATAGTGACCAGATAAACATTTAATAATTTATTAGTACTCCGCTAACCTAGATTCATTGTCAGTATCTGGCAGGCGATTATCCTGTGTCGAATGTTCCACCTCATAACTGTGAATGTTCACATGATTATTGGTGCTGCGGAAGCTACTGGGGGTCACCACCACACTAGACAACCTCGTACCTGCATTAAGAAATTTCCAATTTTCAGGTGTTCAAATTGAGTTTCACAATATTACCTGATGCACACAAATGGCCTATGTTACCTGTTGTTGTTGGAACAGGTGTTCTTCTAGTTGTGCTTGTCGTGGTTGTTGTAGTTGACGCAGTCGGTCGGTTCGTAACTCGTCTTGGGCTTGTAGAATTGGCTTGTCGAGAAGGGGTGTTGCTGTGTTGCCCATTATTCCCAGTCGACTGCACTGAAACCACTTCGCCGCTATCAGGTGGGTCTGACTCGCTACAGCAGAAGGAACGGCAATTGTTCGTTTGAGCCTTGGTACCTAAAATAATTTAAAAAAAAATAAATAAAACTTAAAACAAATGCATTTTTTAAAAATAAAGAAAATGGCTTGCACAATGTGAATTCTTATAAAAATTTAAACAACGTTTCTAGGATCCATTCAAGGGTAAATTCTTATCAAAATTTAAACCTTTCTAGGATGCATTCAAGGGTGACATAACTAAACTAAGATCGACAAGCTTACCGATGCATTCGCTTGGAACCCCTATTGGATCTCTTTTTCCCAAGACACGGACAGTAAAAGATGATGATGTGGCATGGATCACTGTAGACGTTTTCAAAACTGAAGATGCTGTCGGCGTGCTCTTTAAAGTTGGAGACATCGTGGAATTCTGTATTGCTGTAACGGAGTCAATTGAAGTGTATAATTAGATTATTAAGATTTTTCAAGTCTAGGATTAAAGCAGAAGCAAAACGCAGTGCCATTATTACACTGATAAATACAATGTTTATTCAGGGTTCCCTAGAAACTTCATGTTCAACTTCCCTGAATTTTCCAAATTTTTAAAAAAAATTCTCTGACCAAAAAAAGGTCAGAATTAAAGCTTGCCAATGTTATCCCCGATTTTTCAAAATCGACACAGAAAAATATTTAATATTTTGCAAATTTTAATAATGATAAGTTGTCTTCAGAACATGTTGAATGTTTGGCAAATTTGCACTCGAAATATGTGGAAATTTTTGCAAATTTGTCCTGTGAAACTGTTGAGAATTTTGAAAATTTGTCTTCAGAAACTGTTCAAAATTTGTCCTCGGAAACTGTTGAAACTGTTGCAGATGGGGCCGGAACCAACGACATAGAAGCTTTGATTTTGGATTATGGCAACATCAATACATTGAATTTCCCTAACTTTTACAAAATAAATCATTCCTCACCGAATTTTCCCCATATTTTCAAGTTCCCTAACTTTTCCAGGTCTTTGGGAACCCTGTTACTTAACCAAACAATAAATATAAAATCTTACAGCTACTATGTTTTGTTGAATCTGTCGTATTGTTGGACCAGGTTGTGTTACTGAAGGGATGAAGAGTTGAACTAAAAATGAAAAAAAAATGAGATGTTAACTACAAATAATGATGATGATGGAATAGGCACTGATAATAAACTTAGGATAAACTTCTCACTGACGCTCTGCTTAATTTGTAAACTAATGCATGTATGTACATTTATAGAGGGATTACGAGTCTATTGAACCAATGTTCTAATTAATCTACTTTCAATCATAGACAGAAAAAGAGAACGAAGGCAAGGTTACCTTTGCTAGAATATTCACCGATATTGCAGCATTTTAATTTTAAAAGAAGTATTAATTCAGATTTCCCAAGCGATGACATAACAACAAATGAAATTATTGGACTTACTCTGTCGATGTTGACGTAGATGTGGGAAATTCGTAGATTTGACGTTTCTGCCATTCTAATATGTATAAAGTTGCCATGGCGATTAAACTAAAAAGAAAATATTTATTTTAAATAAAAAAACGTGAAAAATATCCATTATTTTAAGTTAAATAATGGCCACATGCAATTGTGGCTATGAAACATACACATATGAAACTCACCACATAGCCATAACAAGAATAAGGACAATGATGGTTCCTTGAACAAATTTATTAGAACATAAGCCTTGATTATCCATTCGGCGTGGCCTTCTCCTTATAGCTGTTTTTTTCGAGCATGAAGATGATGATGGAATACTGGAATGCAAAAGAATTTTGTTAATTTGAATTGATACAATAGTTTAAACCTTATTTCATCAATTTTATCAGAATATGAACCTGGCTAACGCACGAGGAAATGAATGTATATATAATTATATATATATTTGTTGTTGTGAAATAACAAATGTGTTCAATTGACGTATCAAATTTACAACATTTTCTAGTATTTCTTTTATTTTTTTAATTATTCTGGGTTATTTTATTTTTCACTCTCGCTGAACAATTGAAAGTAATTCAAGGTTCCCCAAGAAATTTCATTTTCAACTTCCCTAACTTTTCTAGGTTTTTAAACAAATGTCACTGACCAATGACAATGTAAAAATTGACATTGGCAATGTTATCCATAATTTAGAAAAATCGATACAGAACAATGTTAACTATTTTGCATAATTTACTAATGACAATTTTTTTTAAAAAAAATTAAATTTGACAAATTTGTATTTGGAAAATTTAAAAAATATTGAAAATTTGTACTCTGATTTAAGAATTTAATAAATGTGTACGTGGAGACTGTTGAAAATCCAATTGATCCTAGGAAATGTACTCTGAAATTGGTGTAAATTTTGCAAATTTGTACTGGAAAAATTTTAAAAATTTTACCAATGGGCACTGGGGTAATGAAAACATTAATTTTGGATTGAATTAAATTTCCGCGACTTTTTTCAAAATTGGTCATTCAACCCTGGCTTTTCCAGATATTTTCTAGTTCATAAACTTTTGAGTTAGTAAACTCAAAAAGGTCTCTGGGGGACCCTGCTATTGTATTTCTGTATGATGTGTGTATTGAGCTTTTGTATTCATAAAATTATGTATATTTTTAAATCACAAGAATTACCTCGTGACTGTGCTACCACTTGATGTTGATTTCAGACTATCAATCCTTTTTAATTTTGCTAATTTAGAATTCATTCGCTCCAGCTCGTCAATACGATTTCCTAAATTATCCGTCACTTTGCAAAGTTCTTTCACGGCACCAATGTTTTCCATGAAAATCCGCTCCTACAACAAAAAAACTTGGTTTGTTTTCATTCATCCTTAGTGAGACATCTGGAAAAGGTGTTGGAACCGGTTGACCGGCTAACCTTGTTGACGACTAAAAAGTTATCAATTCGCTGACCGCTGGGGAGAACAATATCACCAGCTTCTTTGACTGCATCTGGGATAACTTTTTGTACTTCTTGTGCAATGACACCAGTGTCGGATCGTTCATCTTCTTCCAAGCCAGCATGCTCGGCAAAGTCATCATTATAGTGATATCTCACTATGCGCAACTGTTGCAGGTTGCGCAGTTGTTCTTTGGTGTCAACTTCTCGTATGTCTTCCTTGGCCCTAACGTCTGAGGGTTGGACAATGTGACCGGTCACTTTCAGATTGCCATGCACAACCAGTGACTCATCCGGTCTATCTGTGTTCACTCCGACTCGGCCCTAAAGCAAAATTCAAATATGTAAATATGCTGCAAAGCAGTGCGGGCATTATATAAAAAAATCATAATTCTTACAGCATGATAAATTGAATCTGGTGTATGGCCTTTCTGCCAAGAAAGCTCCACTTCACTTTCAAATTGCCCCGGATTCGACGCCTAAAGGACACAAAATTTAAAAACAAAACAAGTACAATGATGCAATGAATTTCTCACTACATACAAATTTCTTACTAGGTGGCCGTTAATTTTGATATTTACCCTCACGATGATTCGCTCGGAAGCATGTGAAACTATTTGGTAGTTTTGATCCCCACAATGGGCATGTAATCCAACCACAAGGTAAAAATAACGCTGATCTGGATTGGGTTTGCCCTTTTTTCGCATATTGTTGGATGTGGTTTCGCTGAAATGCAGTCTTCCCACCGTAATTTTAATCATTTGTTCGTTGGACAAATCCACCCTAGAAAATGTAGGAATGATAAATGTATTAAATAATATTATTCTTCATTTTACAAAGAATGATAACAGCTATAGGACTAATACGGAAAATTGGCTTACGGCACTGGATGAAACGGCTTCTTACTCCTATCAGACTGGGACTGTTCAACTTTGATAGTCTGACTTGGAGATTCCACCTAATTAACAGAAGTCACGATTAAACATAGGTATTCTGATGCCGAATTAATTTTTTTTTTAGAACGAACAGCTAGTTGAATGCAATGAGCATTTACTGAGGAATTATGGTCCTCAATTAGGTATTAACACAACCAACAAAGTTTTAAAAAAAGAATAGAAAAATTCATGAACAGCCTAAAATTACGCGGGAGCATGCCACACACAAAGATGCTTCCACAAATAATTTTAACAATTTTTGATTTTTCCATTTGACAGAAAATTTCATGAAATGCAGGGATTAATCTCCCAGGATGACCAAAATTCCATTTTTCTATCTCACCTTCCATAATCAAAAATATTAAAAAGTATGACCGAAAAGTTAAAGAAACTAAACCTACTTTGCATCCATAAAAGTGCACATAGAAGCTGTCGATTTTCTTGAGTCCTTCTGGCGTCCGCACATAATGAGGCTCAGTGTGTAACTGCGCATGGACGGTGACTTGAAAATGATTCTTCTTCTGACACACAAATGCTTCATCGGCATTAGAGAAATTGAAACCTTTGTCAGCATCGACGCGGTAATTGGGAGTTGGTCTACAAAGGGGAGATTGCACGTTAATTTGAGCCGGAATCATTTCATATCAATTGACAAAAAAAATCCTGTCGAGTCTTACAGTTCCTTCAGGTTGGCATCACACATGACGTGCCAAGATGACTGCTGAAAGAGATGAAAACGGATGCACTGGTATGCCGAATCTGTGAACGCCATGCCCGAGTCACTACTGAAATCAAAGGCGAGATCATCGTCCAGAAGCTGAGGAGCAGAGTTGGAATGATTCGAACATTGATCAGGGGATATACCTGGAAAAAATAACGGTTAATTAACACAACAATTATTTTCGTTATGTTACCAGCAATAATTGATAAAACATTTTAAAAAACATATACATGAACTCGAAATATTTTGGTTATTTTCCCTTTATGAAATAGAGAGATATGTACAGTGTACCTTCATTTCAAAAAAATTAATGTGAGCTATAAAATCACAAAAGCATATTCATGAGTTTTAATTTCAACATTTGAAGGGACAAATTATACAAAATTAGCAAAACAGCCATAACATATAGTACATCAAACATCAAAAATAGGTCATTGCTTATCTGATTAAATTATACTGTAAAACGTTTAAATTACTTTATGACATCTAATGATTCCGCCGTGAATTTTGAAACCAGTACAAGGTAGGCTACCTGTAATTTCAATATTCTAAAGTTCTCTGAGCAATTAACAACATTAATGAATAATCCAAAAATATTGCATAAATGTGAATTCAACTATAAACATTTCCAAACAAATCGCATCACTGCTTCAAAACTGACACAACTTCCCATTTTTTCATTTTGAGATTAAGCAAGTTTTAATGCATGGTTATGTTCTGTAAATTTTCAGTGGCAATACTGTTATTTAGCCAAAACTACATATATAGTACATGTAAGGCAGAACTGACATCACAGTGTTTATTAATTTTCAAATAATTTATCAAGTAAATAAATCATGCGGTATAAAATGTTTCTTACAGTGTCGTTGTGAGGGTGGAGGTGGTGGAAGGACTACCCCGCCACTTCCAGGTTCTTGTTTGATGTGAACGATGCCATTAGTAAGCACTTCACTATTGACTGCCCCATTTGGTGATTCCAGTTTCCTTTTCTTGCTTGGGTAATTTGGTGCTCTTTGTACCATACTAAACATAAAAATGAATCATTAAAATTTATTTTTACTTATTAAAGTACTACACTTGAATCCCCACTTCATCATTTTAGAATGGTCAAAATTTTGAATGAAAGCCTTCGATTCATGTTATATTGTAATTCAAATACCTAAAATACCTAAAAATATTTGGACCATAAATACCTTATCGATTCAAGTAGTTCAACATTTTTCCGTACATTTTAATAACATAAGTAAACATCTAAATAATTCCAAATGCCAAACTGAAACAGACAAGATTCCATACCTTCCAAAGACAGAAGGTAATGTTGATGGAGACACCATTGCAGGATTGGACAATCCATCAGCCTGAATCGGTGCAAGTTGTTGCGGGCTTATTTGAATTGAAAGCGGGGCAAGCGAAGAGTTGCCCTGAGGTCCCATTGAATGCGGTGAAAGATGAGGAGGGACGCCTTGAACTTGCATTCCCATTAGGGGATGCTGAAGTGGACTTGGGCCATCAGGCATGTGTTTCAAAGGCTGAGTATTGGTGTAAGATAGTGGCTGCTTCCGACCGGACATATGCGGAAGAAGCATATCTTGCAGGCTCGACGAGCCCGTTGAATGCGGAAGTTGTTCTGGAATGAATCAACATGCAACACAAGTATGTTATTTATGCTCTAAAATTTCCTAACATTGATTGCATTAGCCAAATGATATTGTTACATACCTTCATCTGGGGGAGAATAAGGTGGTTCCGATCCTGAATCTGGAGGACTGTCAGGTAAGTGATGCCTATAAAGAAACATTCATTACCGAAAGTTTGAAAATACTAGATATTTAGAAACAATTTTCTGCAGACAAATTGCAATAAAATCATTGAGCAAAACCTGTAGCCTATTTAATTAGCATACATGTATTGATGAAATGTGCATGCATTGGCATAAATGCATAATCATTATCGCCATTGCATAACACATAAGTCGTATAACACAGGACTCGGATATCGCAAACATTGCGGCCTGATTCATTTTTCAGAAAAAATATTTACTATAAAATTAAGAGTGTTATACAAATGCAATTGCAGAAAATCTGTTATTAAAAGTTTTTCGGACATTTTAGAAATTGCAAAACTTAGACGTGAGGTGTCAGAATGGACGCTAGAACGCACCGGAGAAAGTATTTTATAGTATCGGTGCAAAACCTTTTTAATAAAATATAACTCACGGCAGATTGTAGCTATTTCCCATCGGTCCATTTTTGAAAGGTATGGTATTGGCAACGCCATACATAAGATGGTTGGGTGAGTGAGTCAGTGAATTTGGGGAATGTGTTATGGTTGTGGCACTTTTCAATCCATTGTTTGGAGGCTCCGGATTTTTTACATCATTCCCAACTAGAGATTCCGGAAAATAACTGAAAAAAAAGAGCAATGACAAGAAATGTTAAATATCCTACAAGTATTTTGTTGAAAACATTGCACATCGACCAATTTTCTTTCCGTGCAAAGACAAAGCCATTTATTTTTAGAAAAAAGCCTTTTGCTTCATACAACTTGTTAATTTTTCAAGAATTTGAAAAGCATCTGTTGTTCGGAGCTCACAATATGGCAAGTGATTGATGAAAAAATCAGGTTTTATAAGTCGTTCAAGCAGGTGATAGGGCTACAAACAACAAGTAACAGACATTGTTGAAGTTAACAATTTATGAACATGTCTATTTCGAGACGTTGAAACAATGAAACAACATTTATGCCAAAGTTGAAATCCCGTAAAATTTTGAAATTAAGACATACAGTATCATGAATAATACACCATAACAATAGCACACAAAACTTGGGACACGGAACGGCATGAGTTTGCAAAATCCATTCACAACAGTGACTTCTGGAACTAGTTTGAGATTTTCTTGCAATAAAGACCTATTTTACTATGAATCTAGTAGTACTCTTCTACTACCAATCAAAAGTAAATTTATGGATCAATGGATTTTAGATACTCTGGATAATAGGCAATAAAAATTGAATACAATTCATGAAATTGATAACGTCTTTGCACCAACTCAAATTGTGAATGATTTCAGTATCTTAGTTTTACAAATGTCATTGAAAATTACAACTTGCAACAAAAGGGTTGCAATAAAATTATTTTCACTTAAACATATGCACTTGATAAATTGTCAGGTCGCTAAATAATACAAATTGACGACTTAATCATTTTCTATATCAAACATTCAATGCATATCCCGATTTCCAATAAAGATTGATGAACTTACCAATCTCCGTCCCCATTGATGTAGTCCTCCAAGGTCCTGAAATCAATGGCTTCATTGTCAAACCCAGTGAAGTCCCCATGCCCTGCAAAGAGATAGATAACAGATTAAACACTAGGACCCTTGGACACTAGCCGACATTTTTAAATTAGAAATTGGTGCATGTTAATTCCATTGTATTTTTATTGCCACGAAATTCATATGGCTTTCCTTTTCCTCTAGTACATTTAGCCTACAGTGTACTTTATTGGAACACTTATAGAAACCTGTTTGGTATTCATGGGAAAGTAATGTTTCGTTCATGTCCAACAACTGGTAAATCATTGATGTACTTCAAAATCTACAATGATAATTCGCTACATCAGGGTGACAACGTGTAGTCATGCCTGCTAAATCACTGGACGACGACGTCAATTTTGCCACGATGTGCGACAAAGCGGTACGAGCAGGTTCGAGCAGGTGACAGATTGACAAATGGTGCCATTCGACAGAATTTATAAAAATCTGCAAAATTCTGTGCCAGAAGTTGATTTATGCGTAGAAATGGAGTGTCTTCCATTCCATGGCACCGTCCCTCAGAGCTGCCAAAACAGAAAATCGAAAGAATTTTTTGGTTTCTGGATCTACAACCAAATTTTGACAGATTGACAAATACTGCCATTCAAACGAATTTATAAAATCTGCAAAAAATTCTGTGCCAGAAGTTGATTTATGCGTAGAAGTGGAGTGTCTTCCGTTTCATGGCACCATCCCTCAGAGCTGTCAAACAGAAAATCAAAGAAAATTTTCCTTTTGGATAAATTACCAAATTTTGGCAGATTGACAACTGGTTCGGCCATTCAACAGAATTCATAAAAATCTGCAAAATTCTGTGCCAAAAGTTGATTTATGCGCAGAAATTCTATTCCATGCTACCGTCACCCAGAACTGTCAAAACAGTAAATCGAAAGAAATTTTTCGATTTCTGGATTAACAACCAAATATTGAGAGATTTAAAAATGGTGCGATTCAACAGAATCTTGTAAATCCTGGTGAATGGCACCATTTGTCAATCTGTCAAAATCTGCAAAATTCTGTGCCACAAGTTGACTTTTGCGCAGAAATTGAGGGTCTTCCCTTCCATGCCACCATCCCTCAGAGCTATCAACAGAAAATCAAAGAAAGTTTTGCTTTCTGGATCAACAACCAAATTTTGACAGATTGACAACTGGTGCCAAAAATCTGCAAAATTCTATGCCAGAAGTTGACTTATGGTTTCTGGATCAGCAACCAAATTCCTGTCATCATTCAGCAATGATCAGAAGCATTTTTTTAAGCGGAAACGAAAGCCTGCAGAATTGGTACATGCATATGAGGCGATACCATTGCCACTCAGTGAAAACATTTAAGTTTTTGGGCAAAAAAATGCAAAATAAAATCGATGTGATCGAGGTCACTGGAATAAATTATAAGATTCCAACCTTGCGCGAATTGGTCGGGAAAGCTAATATTTCCCTAACCTTTTCCACTCGATTATCAACTTTCGCATTGTTCCTTTCTTCGCAAGTTCAATATTCTTTTTGTGCATACAAATCGATCTCACGGTGGCTACCCAGCTGGGGTGCTAAACTTTAAGCACCCATTAGGCGTATTTGTTCTGCCAATTTGCCATTTTCACGTCAATTCAGGTAGTTACGGATGACAATAACCCAAAAAATATGGAACACTAGAAATATAGGTGCAAATTATTTGGCGTCAATTTTCAGAGGTGTCAAGGTTAGTTTGGGAAACACAATAGAGCACGCCCAGTTAAAAATCCTGCAAAACTGCACTTGCTCGCATGAATAACGTTCAAAGTGGTTCCTAAAAAGGCACTCTGTTGCAATTCGGAAAAACATTTTTCACAATCTGGAAGCATTATACTGTAAAGGTATAGATAGCTCTGAACGATTATTCCGTGTGTTTTTTCTTGTTGGATTTTTTTTTTAAGTTTAATTGAAAATGTACCTTTGTGTCAATTAACTCGAAAATTCATGAATGGTTAGATTTCTCGGAAAATTAGGTCGCCATTATTGGCTTTTTTAAAAAAATAAAAAAAATGTGCCCAAATTCCGCTCGAGTGACGCCAAAGGGGGAATTGGCAATTGCATTTTTACAGAACCCGGTAAGCCACGAAACAACTCGAAATTGGCGTTTTCACGCGCTTTCTCATCTGAATTACTTCGTGCACTGATGCATTTAACGCTGCATTGGAGCGTGCCTGTCACATTTAAAATGTCATATTTATGGGATAAGGTCTGCTGACTTGAAGGAGCAAATGGATATTTCAAAAAATGTGTCGACGTTTACTCGAACTGCTGCGAAATCCAGATCACTAAATAATGAATTTACGTGCTAATCTACAATGTCCTATCTGTTTGAAGATTTCCAGAGGCCCCATAATCTCTGGTACAGGTGTGGGTGTGGCGCAGCAAACATTTCCGAACACACCTTTTGAGAGATTTATCTTAGCAAAGCTTTGTGAAAATCTTCTTACTTCATGAAAGATATAGTTCGATTTATTGTCTAAATTCGATTTTCACAAAACAATGTTTATTCAAGACGAGGCAGTGCCAAAGTAAACAACTGCACGCCTTTAAATTCTGCATTCATCAACGGGTTTAATTTAGTTTTTGTATTTTTGGGAGGACTCACCTTGGAGCTAGTTCAGCAGTTAGCAGTAATATTTTGCAGTATCCCGCGAGTACACAATTGCATATGTTTACCAAATAACAAAGTATCCGACAACGGACACCATCAATATCGCAAAATACAGCAGGTTTGTCCATCACCTGTTCATCCATCAGTGGATGTCATCATGGACATAGTTGTCCATCACACTTTGGGGCTACACAAACTGAATAAATCTACAACTTTTATGTTGGATATAGGGAGGGCCTAGTACATTCTATCATTCCCTGCTTCTGGATTTTTCCGGTACATTCTATATCATTCCCTACTTTGGGATCTTCCGGTACATTTTGTCATTCCCTACTTCTGAATCTTTTCGGTACATTTTATCATTCCCTACTTCCGGATCTTTTCAAGACATTTATCATTCCCTACTTCTTTATCTTTCCGGTACATTCTTATCATTCCCTACCTCTAGATCTTTCCGGTACATCCTATTATTCCCTACTTCTGGATCTTTCCGTTACAAGGATAAAAAAAATAGGTTTTAACATTTCAATTATTTCAATCTGTAATAATTTACAACATAAAAACAGTTCACGTAAGTGCACTTATAACAACATATTCCCACGCAGTTTCATGCTCCATGATTTTCTCTAAACGCCACTTCCTGTCTGCCATGGAAGCTCAAGCTAGTGCAGTTTTTCGTAATAACTCATCGCATTTTGGTAGTTTCCTCAAAACTGAAAAATCTGACCAAACCATACTTCGAAGCAACAGGACAAGTTGCATATATTGGAACTCATACCATCAGGAATGCCGTTCAAACTTCGAAGAATCCATTGGTCATCACTGACATCTTTGTAAGATTAACTGTCTTGCAAAGTACATGTACCCGTATCAATAACGCACTTAAACTTAAACAGTAAAAAAACTGCCAAGAAAGTTTGTAGAAAACGTAAAAAAAAGCACGTTACCGTTACGAAAATGAAAGGGTTGGATTAATTGAAGGGTACTTGACCAGCATTTAAGGTAAGTCATCGGGGAGGTTTGCGTGCAATTCAACAACAAAAAAAATCCTAAAAGTTAGTTGCAAATTGAGGAAAGTGTGTGGGCGTTAAACAGTTAAGATAAAGTGGAGGGGAAACTATAAATTCCGAATGGTCGCAACAGTTAATACTTCCGTGTTAATAAAACGTGGGTGCTAATTTCAGTTTTTCTTAATACACCTAGAAACGTACATTCTATCTGTGCACACAATGGGTAGAAAAAAGCCCAGAGTAGCTAATTTGTGTTACGTGAATGTGGTTAACAAAGGCTTTTTTGGAGTCATTTTTTTAAAACAAAGTCAATGTTCTGTTTCGGCAAGTCGAAAGAAAATACTTCGATAATTTGGGTTGTGCCAGTTTCTGATTACGACTGTGGCGAGTAATTTTCATTTATTTCAATTTTTGGAGGTTATGTACGGTTCATTTCTAACACAATGAAATTTCCTCTCCATTTCTTTTGCCACTGCAATTTTTAACGACAAAAATGCACTTTACGATAAAAAGGGCTATATTTATAAACGAGGGGGGAAAAAATATTAAAACCTTAAATGAAAATGGCATTTTTTAATTTTACGTTTCGTTCGTGATGTTTTGGGAAAAGTCGCCACATTTTGTGCTTCTTCTTGCTCGAGCCATTTCTGGTGATGACTTCTACTTAAGCCAAATTTAGTGCTATATTTTTTTTTTCTTTGAACACAATGAGCACCGCTTCATGGAACGTCACGATCTAAAATTGCACGGACGATTAAAGATGTCATAAGGAAATGAATGAAAACGCAGAACAAAAATTATATATATACCATCCATATACCGATTCTTTTTTATTAATAATACAATCCCATGCTTACTTAAATTAATAAACATCCTCGATTTTTTCTTCCCATCATTTCCGCTTTCATCCGCATTATACTCAGAAATCAAATTTTAGTTATGGCATTTTGGTTCCCAAACCATTTTGCCCCAAGGCCTATTTCAAGGGCCTTTAGGTCCTACCTCTTAAACGGTAATAGCTACTAAGAAAACGTCTATTAGAAATTTGGAGGGCATCAAAAAATTAGTTTAATGGCTCAATTTGCAACATTTAATTATCGATCGCCACAAAAGAAATGACTTCTGGACTTCTAGTATGTTTGCACCCATGCATAACACCGCCACATTACAGGACAGCTCGATTCCTAAAACAAACCATGCGAACCCGCGAACATACAAGAAGCCCAAAAGTATTTGTTTTGTGGCGATCGATTATTAAATGTTGCAAATGGATCCATTGAACTAATTTTTCGATTCCCTACAACTTTCTAATTGACTTTTTCAAAGGCCCTTGGGGCCAAATGGTTTGGTCACCATTGCATTCCGCACCCTATAGTTACTATATGATCCCCAATATTTCATATATGGGCACCGATTCTGTTGATTTTTTTTTGGGATGGGGGAGAAAAAAAACTTTTTTACTCATGTGGTATATTATCTAGTTCTTAATTGTTTGTAACAGTTATACTACATTATATGTCATAACTACAAGTTGTTTACAAAACTAATCCAATTCTGGCGTGTTCACACCTAATTCCACTGTCTAACCGTGACCCAAATCAACATGTACCATATCTACTTTCTGAAATTTTAAGTTTTTTTCTGAAAATTCTCGCATAGTAAGCACATCTCGAATGAATTGGTTTAATTTATGATATCATATTTCACTGAAAAAATAACGCATCAACTTTATGCTCTTCAGATTTAGTAACCATTAATATCCTAGCCAGAAGAAAATAAAGTGAAACCTCATTAATTTTGAAGAACTCGTTTTATACGAATTACGTACCGATAGAACGAACTAATTTCCAGTCTCCGTATGGATTTCTTCGTACAAGAGGAATTCCGAATTCGGATATTTAAAATATTCGGTTGAAACAAACTTAATCAGACAAAACGGAAAAAAAGGTTCTTGATAACGGGGAATTCCCCGATAATAGTTGCAGAACCTTCTCATCAATATACAGTACGTGTGGTAGAATTTCTTCGTAACTTCGATGGAACTTTAGTTCATTTTATTGAAGTTTTGTCTGACTTAATTCTTATACATTTGTATAACACGAACCATACGGTTTAAACGGGGCAAATAAATTGGCGTCACTTGAGATTCGTCTTAACGAGGTTCGACATGTACATCAACAAAATCTTGTTCAAAAGTCTTTCTTCAAAAATCTTATTCGTTTCAACATATTTCGTCACGAAAGTTCCATAATCTACAAACAAGGAATTTAGACATGTTGTATTGTTTCAAAGATTCGAAGAGCTTCACATTTAAGGATTCTTGCATCAGATAAGTTCAAACTTAAGCTTCGCAAAATGAGATGATTTCAGCAAATCAACCAAATCTTCGCAGAAAACAGTAAATAGCAAAATATACCACAATTTTCTTCCAGCGGAAACAGTTTAGTGCATGGTCAATGCCATGCATCGATGAACCAAAATTCTGTCCTGAGTCATCACCGAGACCTTCCTCAATGTCATCAACTATCAGTCTATAATTTAAGCCATATTTCTGAGGTAAATACGATTAATTTTATGTGTGCCCCCCAGGTCCAGGAGGGAAAGTTTGCATGGTGCAATCGACATTCTTGAATTTTCCATGCAGGAAACGTCGCCCCGCACAGCAATTTGTACCAAAAAAAACTAAAAACTAAAAATACTTAAACGCTAAGCTTTTTTGGTTTTTCATCCTAAGTCAATAAGAGATCTCCAAAGTAATTGAACTTGCATTTGACGGAAGTGTTCCCGTGATTTGAGCAAAAATTCCATTTCTGAGAATCCCATGCAAGACAAATTTGGCAAATCGGGGGACTTGGTGAACGGGTCGATAACCCTTTTTTAGATGTTAGCACCAGTAGCCAAATGTCATCTTAATACCGGATGACACGTGTTTTTTTGGTCAATTTTTTCAATTTAGCAGTTAGAATACTGACCTAGAATCGAATCGATCAAGCGCGTATTGTTCTAGTATTGCAGTGATGTGCGTTATGTGCAGCACTGATTGGCTTGCCAAGCGAGAAACCCAAGTGGCCATGCATGATTTGTGGGGCAAGGAAATACTGGGCGAAATATAATTAATTTCAAAACGATGAAAATTGATATTTTAATCAGGTAGTGTGAAAAGCCCTCCTTCTTTTCTTCCATGACCACACTACATATACTGTATGTTCTCACAAAAATGTCCAAATTTATAACATTGCTACTCCACATGATCAATGGGGCGTAATCTCTGGAGTTATTTATCCATTATACTACGAAGACAAACGTTTCTTCAAGTGCTGAAAAATGCATCAATTTACTTCAAGTGCTGAAAAATGCATCGATTTACTTCAAGTGTTGAAAAATGCATCAATTTACTTCAAGTGCTGAAAAATGCATTATATGTAATTCATTTGAAGTGCTGAACTGCACCGGTACACCTTACATTTATAACAAGCACTATGACATTTATGAGAAAATAACTACATACCACGCACACATTTTGCATATATCATTCACATTTAAAAAGAACGTGAATGAATTATGCAAAATTTTTGAGTGGTATGTACTTATTTTCTCATAAATGTCGTAGTACTTGCTATAAATGTAATGTGTTCTTTATGAAGGCAAAACAGAGTATACATGATCTATTTTACTGCAAAGGAGCTTGTTTGCAATGGAATACATGTGCTTTCTTTAAATATCAACATTAAACGTTTTTCAAAAATATCAACATTTAAAATTTTTCAAAAATATCACCATTTAAAATTTTTCAAAAATATCAACATTTAACATGTTCATAGATTAAAATAATCTAAGATATCAATCATATTTGGTATTTGAGTCAACATGAAAATGACGTTATAAAACGGGGGAAATAAATTTGCTGATAAATTGGTTGAAAAATGTTACGTTGTTATTGGAAAACCCAACCATTTTTAACATTTTAAAAAAATATCAACATTTAAACAGAGTAACCGGAGGAAATACGTCAGCTGATAAAAATCAATACATGTAGATAAAACTAAACTAGAAGAAAAGTCACAGCTCTATAGATCAATGTCCATCGATTAAAGTAATTCCAGATATCATGCAATCATATTATGTATTATAGTCAAAATGAAAATGACGTTGAAAAACGGGAAAAATAACATTTACTGATAAATTCGATGAAAAATTCATTGAAAATGTCCAATTGTTCTTGGAAAAACCAAACATATTTCAAAAACAACATTTGTAACATTTTTCAAAAATAACATTCAACAGCTAGAATAAACGGGGAAAATGCGTCCGCTGATAAAAATCATTTGATAAAACGAAACCAGGGAAAAATCGCAGCTCTAAATTAATGTTTGATCGATTAAAATAATTTCAGATAACGATCATATCAGGTTTTTGAACCAAAATGAAAAAATGACGTCGATTCTATCATGCAATTTGCACGAATGATTGCTCATCATACCACTTTAGAGAAATTTCGTTACCTTTCAAGTTGGCAGTCATCACTGGATAATTATTCCTGGTATTAAATGTTCCTTGTTTTAGCAGCACATAACGCACATGCGATTTAAATTAAAGCACCATAAGTCGCCATGAAAATTTGCCATGTACTCTCAGGGAAACGAATTTTAGAGAATAGCTGGTCGATCACAAATGCTTCATAAATTCAATGAAACTATTTTGGCATTAAAGTTGTAAGACACAAAGCAGGCGTGGCTCCCTCCTTGCAGCTACACACGCTATAGCAAACTTTATTAAAATTTAGGTAAATCCCGAGGCATGCGAAGTGTGGACTAATAAAAACATTGGAGGGAATTAAGCGTGTCATGGTTTGCTGAAGGGAAAAAAATCTCAGCGATCACATACAAGGCATAATGTGTGAAATAGGTTCATTGCTGCTGAAGTAATCATTCCCTTATCTTTAGAAGTTTGTGAGGAAATAAAGAAAAAAAGCAACAATGCAACATTAAAGGGCAGCACCGTAGCAAGATCTGCGTGAACAAATCAACGATGTGATATATCAGCGTCGTTTTGTCTCATTATTAATAATGCGTTATTTGTATGGAAATGTTACTTCAGGCTTATATTTACTGCAAAAGGGTGCGAGCACAAAGATGCTTACTTTCGGCGTGCTTCTTTCAGCTTTTGTCATGCTTGTTTTCAGCTTTTTGTTTCCATGAGCTTTGGGACGCACAATGAATGCTGATATCAGCGTGATGGTCAGTGCGCTTGGTGGCGCCACTGCATGCGTTATGTTATAGGTGAAACATTCCGCGTAAAACTAGCTTGCACATGCGCATTAGCATCTCATGATTAGTGCAGGACACGTTTTTACCGTAATTTTACGGTACATAGGCGGCATATAATCGATGGCTACACTTTTGACCAATAGTGATCTGTCACAACTGTGTCCCACTGTGTCTTAAAAATCTGCTTTTAGATTTTTTTTCGGATTAAGCTCGGCTAAGCTTTCTTTGTGTGCCCTCATTTAAAAAGCATGCCGAATTCTTATCCCGCTTAGTGGCGCTAGTGTACGCTGAGTGGTAAGCACCTGTAGCATGCATTCTTTGTGCTCGCGCCCTTAGGCTAGCTACCAATGTCCAACGTCGAAAAATACAAATTTCAAAATTTCACTTCAAGTATTTTGTTATTGCAGTGTCAAAAATCTATTTTAAAAAGTAAAGTCGATCGTTACAATTTCAGATTAACGACCGAACAACTTCCAATTTCACCCACGTGGACTTGCAACTTTATTGAGCTTTATTTGCAGCAGCTCTGCTATCACCCCATTGTGTCGTGTTCTATTTATTACATGAAACAGTAACATTGTTGAAGATAACTTTAATCAATCGAACTATCTGATCATGTTCATGACACTTTGACATTTGACGAAAAAAAAAGGAGCTGATGTTGAGATATGAAGATTTAATCAACGTGAATGGAGAGAGAAATGTGTATGAATTAAGATATTCATAATATGCTAGAAATTGAGTTCAAATTTTATGATATCCTGTCTTCGTGTGCGTTGCTAAGTACAGACCAAGAAAACATTTCTTGCGAAACAATGCTTCTGTTTCATGAAAATGTTGCCGAAAATGATTCCGAAACATTGTTTCCACACCAACGAAACACTTTCACTTGCAACAAAATTTGAGGACATCACGTGGACAACGAATTAAAAGAAATTTCTTTAAATGAACATAGGCTACTTTCTCAATTTCGTCACATGTCATTTATGGTTAGCCCGTTGCTTAAAATTATTCCACAGTTTAACTTCTTTTTCAAAATAATTTCAGTCAAAATCATCGGTGAATATATATAATATTGTGGTTTTTTTTACGTGTTTATTGTCCTATAACATGTTCGCACTGGCTATGAACAGAGGTGTGGTTTGGGTGGAGATACCATTTTCCTTCTGGCAATAATTTTAGAAACAACACCTAATCCAACAATCTCGACGCTAATGTCCAAACAGCTTGAAAACAATTAAGAGGAATGATTTTGAAGAAGTTGATGGAAAACACCCTCTCATGGACATCACTCTATCAAGGTGCGTTCTCATCCTGATATATTGTTTTCGATTGAGTCAAATTAATGCATTAGGATTGTTCAAATTTTACTAGAAAAGCTGAAGGATGAGAACAATACAACAAATAAAAATAGAAGAAGATATTTGTTTTAGCAACAGAATTACTCCATCGTATTTGGGTGTGGGTTGGAAAAGTGCTTTAGGGATAATAAACACATTGTTCTTCAAATTTCGCCAACTTCCGATACAAAAATGACTGTCATGCCAGGTTTCAAAGTTTTTTTAAGAAACTTAGGAGCATCTGGACATCCAAATTTTTCTCCACATATCTTGAAAAATAATAAAAAGCTGATAAGAATTATTTTTTACGTTTCTACTTGACTAAATTATTTCACATTAATGCCAAGTCATTTCAAATTATCACTTTTTTTGTTGAAAATACAGTGCTGGACCACTAGTCATGTACTGAATCGACCTGTCTTTGTCATAAAAAATGATATTATCCAGATCAAATTTATGTGACGACATAAGGTACCGGACTTAGATGATCACATTTCTGATGAACGCACGTTCCATCATTTAATAAAAATCTGCAAAGCGTCATCAGAATTAGAGCAATTGTTGAACTCATAAATTCATTTCTTTGCGTTTCCGGCTCTTAATAACAGGTTATGATATCGAAATTATAACGCCAGTAATCGATAAGCGCTTGATTAAGCCAACTTATAACTGTTGCAAAAATAACAAAAAAAACATGAAATATGCTCCAAAAGTAATTAACAACTATAAGATCGTAAAATAAATACGCATAAAAACATGCATTCTTTTTAAACTACTTAATTCCAATAGGAAGTAATTTATATACTGTATATCGATAATATTATTTATTGCGTTTTTGGAAGTAAAACGAGTGAAATTAATTACCGTATCCGTTCTAAAGTTTTGAAAATGTTCAAATTTACAACCGATTATAGGCTATTTAAGAAATTTTTTACAGATATAAACCGATATTTTATATCTTACAGAAATATTAAAATAAAATCGACCGAGGAAGATAATACAGCCTTAATTTTGAGTCAATATCTAATCTTATCATTAACTACTGTCGAACCTCATTAAGACGGATTTCAAGGGATGTAAAATTTGTTCGCTTAAACTGTAGTTCGTCTTAGCAAAAGTTTGACAAAACATGACTTCAACAACTACGTATCAAAAATCCTAAACTACGTATATGAATTCAAGGGAAGGTTCTGCGAATGTTATCGGAGAATTCCCCGTTTTAACGTCCGTTACACAGCGTGAATAGTTGGGACCTTTAAAATTCATTCATTTTAGATTACAACTTGTAATATCCTAATTTGGAATTCGTCTTAAACGAAGAAATTAACATTACACGCACATGTATTCGTCCATATTCCCTTGGACGGGGACCGGAAATGAGTTCGTATACTATCAGAAATTCGTATAAAGCGAGTTCTTCTTAATGAGTACCCACAATATGAAAATTTAAACCATTGAAAAAGATTGGATCCTTTGGTAAATTTTGAAACTATTAATGTGAAATTAAGCTTTTTCTACCTTTACTTTTGGAATGTTTTATCAACAATCTACAATTGAACTGTTAATTCGAAAAAATTTAAACCTCAATACATTTCTTATTACGATTGAATAACTCAAAGTAGGCTACACAAAAACAATGAGTAGATGAGCTTAAAATTACTGTCCCATATATTACAGAAAAAAAAATTATATGTACATTGTATAACAAGATATATTTGTAACATTTGTCAAACTTTTCAATAAACTGGCACTTGGCATTGTAGCAAACATCCACGGTAAATTCAGTACATGTCGGCTTTATGAAGATAAAAGTGAACGATGTTAATTAACAATTAATTTCACAGAAGAAAAGCGAATAAATTTCCCGAAAAAACGTGTAAGTTAATGACTTTTTAACGGGGTTATTTCATAAAAAAAATTCCTTATTTTTTTTTTACTTTAGTTATAGCCCACATATCTAAACTGTCATTTCTAATAATGGCACGCAGCCGTTTTATTTCTGCTCTAATTCTTTAAAACTGACATAAAAGTGGAGTCTGAAAATTTTCGTCGTGTATAATTTTCCGTAATAATAGCCTTCGTAAACTTTCCTTCAACGGGCTGAAAGACTTGAGTTTTAACTTAGCCTACGATCAATATTAAAACCAGCTAGCCAAGTCCCATACAAGACTTAATTACAGCGTTGCATGCCTACACATTTGCAATTAGTAGGAGCAAAAGATTACAGAAAAAAATCCTTATATTATAATTAACTTATTACAATGAATATGTTTCGAAAATGCAACTAAAAATCGTGTGGTTGTAAAACCGTACCCCATATATCATTATCAAGGCCTATGCTGATCTGCAAAATCAAAAATTTTAATTATACGTGTACATTGTACTAGCAGGGTTCATATTACACAGATGCTCAAATAACTGTAAACCTAATTGTTAAAAACTACGAAAACGTACCATACACCATGCCCGTGAATTCTAATTTGCGTCACCCAAAAATATTACTCCCAACTTCCGCTACGCGCTTCCAGGTTTTTGAACAAATTTACCTGACCAAGGACAAAGTCAAAATTTACATATGCCAATGTTATCCACAATTGCAAATCCAATATTTTGCAAAGTTTAATGATGACAAGTTTGAAAAATTTTAAATTATCAAAGACTTTTTAAATGTGCAAAATTAACATGAAATTTTTTTGAAAAATATGACAAATTTGTATTCGGAAAATATAAAAAATCTGTACTCAGAAACTGAAGAACATTTTGCAAATCTGCTTTCTATGAACTGTTGAACATTTTGCAAATTTGTAATGAGAAAAGTTTAAAAATTTTGCAAATTGGCCCCGAGCCACGTGGAAACATTAATTTTGGATTGTGACAACATTGAAACGTTGAATTTAGCTGACTTTTTCAAAATAAGTCATTGTTCCCTGACTTTTCCAGACATATTCAAGTGAAGTTCCCTGACTTCACTTGACTGGTAGAGGAAGTGGTATACTGCAGCATGTGACCAGTGTCACTGATTAAAAATCAATAACGAATTCAAAATCACGTGATATAGGCATCATTACGTATTTGCATCAGTTTCAACTTAAAGGGGAAAACGTCAGAAGCAAGGCCTTTTTGCACAGAAGTGCATATCTCTACAAGTACTGTAACAGTATATTCTCAAGTCATTTCAATTAAGAAACAGTTCAATGTTAAGTTTTCTGATTCCATGACGCTGACATCTGGTTGAAAACAGGTTGAGAAAACAAACCTCTTAATTGGTATTAGCAAGTTAAAACAAACCAGACAAGTTCGTTAAGTGAAAAAGAAATCGACAGCCTCCTTGACATTCTATTTTTCGAAATGAGGAAACTGAATTAAGTTTGTTTTGGATGAACCCATTTTGGAAAATTTGGTGTTAAACCGACTATGAGACCAGCCTGACCAGGCAATGTAACTGTGGAGATATATATATATATATACCGTATATAGAAACATTTCCGCTACTGTAAACATTGAGGAACTTTACGTTGCTACTTTTTGCCAGGTGTTTCTGGAATCATAAACGTATTTAAATAATGTATGTACAATTTCTGAAAACAATTTATGTACAAAAAAAATTATGTGAAACAATTTATGGAAACAAAAAGTTACTCTACATGTTCCTCCAAAAGTGCCTCCAGTTTGGACGTAGCTTAAAAGCTATACATAAACACAAGGTAGCTTAACATATCCCTGTTCTGTAAGCAACATCCATGTTCTTGTAAGTCAATCTTTGCAGGTGTCAAAATCACAATCAAGAAGATGTCAAATTTGAACAATTACCAATCATACAAGTAATAATCATACAAGTTATATTTACATTGGATTTTTGGTCATTGAACATTCATTTCGCTTTTTGAAAATATCTGATGCTGATGTCATTATGATTGGTATTTTCAATTTTTAATATCAAGCAACCCAACTAGATCAGAACTAATCGAACAGAA
>JAQGBX010000935.1:0-29011 GCA_034698745.1 Megaphyllum sjaelandicum
TTGGTCAGGAAATTTTGGATTTTAGTCAGGGGAAAGTCAGGGAAATTGAAAACGAAAATTTTGTGGCCACCCTGTTAGTGTAAATTTGATAAAAGCAGTACCCAAAATTTGCGAGTTTAATCATATCGATGAGACAGATTTCGCATTTCCGAGGTCATTGGTTTGAATTCGTTCTTTGTCCAGGCAAGATGTTTAAGCTCAGTTATTTACAATGATATCCAGAAAACAAGCATTATATACTGTACCATTGCGGCAGCATTTCAAGTTAATCATGCAGCAGATTGGCTGGCTCACAACTTTAGAACACGTAGGACAATCCCAAGGTATCGCTAACCGTTCTTGTCGTTTGTCGTGGTCATCGTCGTCGGTAACTTCAATTTTCTCAACTGGTTCGGCAGGGTTTTTGTCCACCTCAGGATAAGGAACTGGATCTGAATTGTAGTCGTTAGTCTCACCATTAATTTCTTTAGGGTCAACCTCGACTGCGTTTAATTCGGCATGGTTAGGATTCATAAAAAATGCTGAGGCTAACAACAATATCGACAGGACGAGCTTCATGTTTCTTGAAATCTGTAAACATGCAGATCAAACATGAATTAAAATTAAGTGCATCCATGCAGTGATGAAATTATTTTCGTTATAGTTGAAATGCTTACGCCGTTATTTTTTATAAATTTGAAAATGTAAATGGTATGTCACTTTCTGAGTAAACTTAGTGTATCAAATGCTGAATTTATACCGAAGATTATTACATTGCGAATTTTAACACACCCTATAACTTGCATTGAAATCCTTTGCTTATATATTTTCATTGCCATGGAGATGCAAAATAAAATTTTTAACGGACTTTTTTTAACATAACTTTTATAGGGGTATATCAATGACGTAAATAGGTGTCCAATGAATGTTTTCGCAAAATAGGTTTATTGAAGCATTTTAAACGGATCATGTTCTTGTTATTCTGCGTTCTTGGTATCAAAGAGATAAAACGTTTTATCAATTTCCATAATCTTGATAAAACTTATTCGAAACCCGTTACGAATGCCATATACACTCAAATGCCCAAGTGATATGCTATCGATCTGATGAATTTATTAATTTAGCATCCATAATAATTTTGACAACCGTGAATCGTATCATAGCAACATTTCTTTCAGTAGAATTTACATGTGTATCTGATTCAAGTACTGAAAACCGTCAACGCAGATCTAAGTATCTGCATTGCTAATATCAAACCAAATGATTAAAGATCGGCGGATTTATCAAATTCAACCGGCAGTTTTTACCACGAAACGGTAATAGTGTTTTGTTTTACGTTGATCATGTTTTTGTGTAGCCCAAATAATAATCAATATAATACACTCATTAAAATTAAAAATTAAATTGTATTAAATTTAATTTATTTAAGAAAATTACTGTATTTTCTCTTTTCCTGTATTTCGCTGATCACAAGATGTGTAACATAGCGCTGCATCACATTTTTTTTTACAAAAACCATGATCATTCACATTCATTCCAAATTCATAAATTAAATACACGAATTTGATGGGATATACAGCCTTACAGTAATTGTCTTTATATTAACGATGTTGCATATGGATGAAACGCCATTGAAAATGTTTTGTTTGATACCCTGATGAATCTAGCAGTTTGTGTCTCATTTACTTATACCGGTAAGTCATCAGCTGAATAGCAGCTAACTCATTAAGGTCTATTACAATGTATACTGACTTCATTGAACCATTTTATATCACGCAAGTTTTGATTGCTGGCTGGTACGATGTTGAAACATTCCAAAAACGAATGACTACACGATAATTAATAAGAAATTATGACCTGACCCGCATTATCAAGAAGAGCTAAAAGCTAAAAGTACCGCAAAAGTACAAATAAAACTTTATGAAACTTGACTGATCAATCATTGCACAGATTTTAGAAATGTTTAGTGACATTTTATTACGTGCAGACGTTAGTGCCGTAAAAATAGCTTAAAATTCGCTCTCAGAAATCAAGAAGAGTGCAGGGTTAGCACAAATGAAATAAACACTATCAGCGTTGAATAAAAACTGTTTAAGTTTCATGTATGTACATGCACATTCGCCTCGCATGTTACTGCATGCAGGGAAACTCAGTACTTTTCACTTGCAGTTAAACATGCTCAATGTGAAATGCACATAACTTCAATGGTTGTTTATTCCATGTTGAATATGTCTATTGCATTTGTGCTAATCTTGTACTTTGGCTTAATATTTATATTTATACACAAAAAGTTGTTTGTATCTGAAATGGTTTTACATCTACATGTAATGTTTCATAAAATAACACTCGTGAATTGCCTTAACGAACTGCCACTTAAACCGGTTATTTTAACCGTTTACGTGCAATAATTTCGATTTACATCTTAAATAAATGCAACGAAAAATATTCTTAGCACTTGCCAATACTAATGTACCTTATAAATGTAATAATTCAGCAAAAGTCAGAAACGTTCTTTGTGATATATTTAATTCCGCAAGCCATTGATGTCGCTACAGACGCTACTCTACATTATTATTGAATTTGAACCATTTCAACCATAATTAGAAAACCATTTTTCCCTTAAAGATGCGATGATTTTTCGTTTTTTCTCGGGCACAACTATGGACATGGTAGGCCAACTGGTGATGGAGTAGTTGGAGTTGGCTTATAACCTATAAAGAATTGACAATCAGTTAATTTTATAGATATGGCGCTGGACCTGCTGGCGTTGGAGTAGTTGGCTTATAACCTAAAAAAATTAACAATCAGTTAATTTCGTCCAAATTAACTTGTCAGAATGAGATTAGTTATTTTGTACTAATTATGTAAAGATAAGCCTGCATATTTAAATAGCTTACCGCAACATTTAAAATTTTCAAGGCAGCACAAGATGCTTCCCAAGAACGGAGTGTTTTTTAGGCACGAATCGCAGTTCACCCAAAACATTAAGAGCTTGTCCTCCGCATCGTCGTTGTTTTGTTCTTCAACTTCTGACGAACTGACCAGAATGATGGACATGACGAGAAGCAAGACAGCGAAAGCCTTCATTGTTGGAAATTGCATGGGCATGTAGCAAAACTAAAAAAAATCGAATTAAAATTTACAAATACGCTCCTTGAAAGTAAAAGTTTTCTGTACAGTGTCTGAAGATAAATCTTTCCAGAAATACCTCTTCGATGATGGTATGCTTTCACTGCAGAGGTATTCATGCAGAATATTGTTATACTGCGAAAGCGCGACCTTATATATTGCATATTTCATCAAATTGTCATAGGAAAGTCATCGGACATTTATGACCACCATTTGATGACTGTTCTTGTGTCACTCCTATTATAAATAATATCCTTTTTATATGAGGGCATGCGCTGTTGGCTATTACGATATAGGTGCATATAGATAGCTGCATATGCGCGATTGAATAACATGGAACTGATGATGAAATATCTTATAGGTGTTTTTTTGCTTTTAAAACTTACTTCTGGGAACTATTTCAAATTACGGTTTAACGTAAACAAAACTATATTGCCAAATTAAATAGAGCAAATCCACCTGTATCCTAATGAGTCGTGACTCATACGATATATGCACGAGTATGGTGACTGATACATTGCAGGATTTTTTTTCATTTACATTCCCTCAAAGTCACCTTGTCACGTATATTTAAGTCCCATATTCGATCCCTTGTTTAAGGTTTTGGCCTAGCTATTGCAAGGCAAATATTCATTGGACCATGCTTTTCAAGGGTCACACAATACAAATAATTACTTTCTGATCGACTTTTACCAAGACTTGTGAACAAACAATATACGTAATCGCCCAAAGACATGCTCAGTGATAATGTGCTATCTTTTTAAATCCTAATGAAGAGTTAAGCCAAATAAGAAATATTCATTGGAGTTATTTAAGTGACTCTTTAATAATGAAAAACACTTGCAAAGTCTGATTTTATGTTGACTATAAAATAAAGTAAGAAAATCATTTATTTTTATAAAACATGTAATGACTATCTTCAGTTGAGAACTTGAATTGAATATTGTTCGTAGCGGCATGTTTATGCCTAACCTTCATAATTTATGCTATGTTTTATTGAAACCACGTATACGAGCGTACATTGCATAAATGTTGATGTGCAAATGTTGATAATTGTACGTTGCACTATAAATTTATTTCATGATCCAAACTTATTACAATAAGTAATTACTATAACACCAAGTATTATTTAGGAATTACATTTAATGTTGGATGACTACTTCATGTATATGAATGTTGAGGAAAACACTTCTCTTAACGTTTTTAAAACCAGGATTTCATGTATTTTCCCAATGGGAATTACAGTGAAGGTAGATTTAAGTATGAAATGAAATACATATACGTACATGCATTTCAATAAAATAGTTTTCTACATTTAACAAAGTTAAATAACTATAGGAATTGTGATTTTTAACAGTTTTAAAATTCGAGCCCACGCGTCAATTATAACTGAAATAAAACTTCATTTTTGACAGGTGTTGGGGATTGATCCTTAGTTGATGCAAAAAACTTCCAATACAAATATTTATTTTATGCCTGAAACTGCGTACTGTATCTTCGAAAACAAATCTGATAGACAACTGATCACTGGTAGACGCGCTTTAATTAAGTGGCATTTCCTAAACCGAAATAGGTTTTAAATATATACATTGTATAGCTAGATTTCATTTATCAGGGAGTTGGGTTTAGACAAAATGGACTGATGTTAATTGACATATCAGCATTGCGCATAAAGTGTACTGTATATCCAAAATATTTGTTTCCATTAGGAGGAAAATGATTTGAAGGAGATAATTAGACAAAAAATACTTCGTGAGTATAAATTTTATATTTTTATTTTATTTCGTATATTAAAAGAACATTTTTCTTGATTTGTAGATTTAATAATTTTATTTCTAATATCTAAATTGTTTTAATATCTTTTTTAAATGATTTTTATTGAAAACAATAGATCTTATTAATAGAACATTGGAATTATAGAAGCAATATCCGGTTATAGTTCATTACATTTTTATTAAAAACATGAATTACATATCTAAATGTATTACATATAAAAATACAAAACATTGACTGTAGCCTATATATATATACTGTATAGAGTATCCACCAAAGCTACGATTCCACGTATATTAATTTCTAATTGTTCGAGTTAATCATCCTCCGAAGGCGGGGCCGTGTCTGTAAGTAATAAAAGATTTCGATTATACACTTGTAGTTGAGTTTTCGTATTTCTTTTTACATATCGCATGCATTAACTCAGTCTGAAAATCGGAATAATTTCCACAAAAACAAAAAACAAAAAAACAATGTAAGCGTGTTATAGCACCTAAAAGGAAATTAGATATTCACGATTGCAAGTTAGTCACAGTGTCACGTTACACTGTGCAAGCTGCAGTACCTATAATAATCAGAAAATTATTTCCACGCCATTTTGTTTCAATTTTGACAAATGAGAGGATAAGTTTTGATATCGCTGGAAATTATAAAAAGTTTTGAATTTAATTTTATAAATTTACATCTAATACAAAACTGACAAAAAAGTGTATGCATTGTCAGGGACGGAGCTGATTGAAAATAACCTTGATTGTAAATGTATATTAAAACATGCACCATGCAGGTGACTTACAGCAACATATCAAGTGTTTTATGCAACACCAGGCGATACCTTCCTTTGGTCGGCATTGTTCACAAGTATCATAGGGCCACAAAAAGAATCTTTTGTCACGACCTTCGTTTTCAACTGGAATGACGGACCCTTGGGTCAGTTTGCTGACGAGCATGATGCAGACAAGCAAAATGGCGAGCAGAGCTTTCATTTTTACTTTTTCTAAGAAATCAAAAAAATTTACAGGAATGATAATGGAAACAATCAAGTTCAGGAAAATTAGGATCAAACCGATTCACGCATTAATTTTACCGTTGACTTTCCGTCGTTTTTAAAAACGCTGTACGGTATATGCGTTTAGCAGGGACGTCTGATATTTTCGTGAACTTATAAACACTACGATGCTGCATTTTCGGACGGCTCTATTTATATTATACTGTATTTATCAACGACAGTACCTTTTGGGACAACAATATATTCAAGATAACAAACATTAATGATGAATAAATAATGTGTTTATTATCGTGCTGCCATCGTTTCCTGAACTTTTGTAAACCATTTCCCTATTTACAAAAAAGAATTTATTGGCCACGAGTACTTGACAAACATTGATTTTGGCTAATAAACAATCCATTTTGGTCTTGATAAATGAAACGTTTCAATTTTGACAAATGAGAGGATAAGTTTTGATATCGCTGGAAATTATAAAAAGTTTTGGATTTTATTTTATAAATTTACATGGCTGAATTCAATGACATGGATTAAGATTTCAACGTTTACAGTCTAGTGCATGTGAGAAATCCAATGACCCCAGGGATGTCATCGAGTTCTGTTCCACGAGAAATTATTTGCTCACAAAAACTATATTGATTTTGGATGAATTATAATGTTAAATGACGCTTTTCCCAGAAATCGCAAGAAATATTTGTGTGTTGTTTTCCTTTTTCTTGGGGTGTGAGTTCACATGCCAGAAAGTTGCATTCGAGCGCATTTTTCACGAGAAATTATATTTTTCTTACAAAATCTTTATTGTTTTTTATGTATAAAAATCAGTTTCATCGAATTTTAGCTTAAAACGTCACTTTCCCCAGAAATTGAAAGAATATTTGTTGCTTTTTTTTTTCTTATCCTTGGGGTGGGAATGAGGTGTTAACACGTCAGAAATTGCTTTCCAGCGCATATTTTCACGAGAAATTATTACTTGCTCACAAAACCCAGACTGTTTTTCGATGTAGAAAAGTCAGTTTCATTACATTTACTTTAAAATTAAGTCTTCCCCAAAAACTGCAAAAAATACTTGTTTCTTTGTTCTTAATTTTCTGGAAACGGTTCCAATAATTATTACTTTAGATAAACATTATCCAACCTTATAATGAAGACGGATTTTGTTCATTTAATATTTAACTGTTTCAGTTTAGATGCACGATTATTTTTTCATACAGGATCAAATCTTTGATATTCATTATGTGTATTTTATTATCATATACAAAATTACAAAACCATATTAAAATCGCATTATATGAAATATGTTAAAACTTGTACATGTATAAAAAACTTGTGTCAGCTAGCTGTTTCATTCTTCTTCAAACACTTCTTCAAACAGCGTCGAGTTCTGTAAATTATTAAGCATTTTAAAGGTATTAGAAATGTGGCTCTGAAAGCTATGATATGGCTACTAATTTTAACGATAAGTGTATTAACGTGTACAGTATATGCAGACAGCCCTGAAACGTGATGGTCTGTTACAACATGTAGCTTCATTTTCGATAATGTATGTGAAGAAAAGTCATGTTTTTTTAAGTATCTTGCATTTAAAAAAAAATTAACTACACGTAGCATTGAGACTCCAACAAATGGAAAAAAGTCTCACTTACTACAACAATCTGAGTACTTCCAGCAGCACCACCATTTACCCCATCTTGCAATACAAGGTTTACAACTAGGGTAGGGCCAGAAAAAGAGCCTTTCATTAATTTGTTCACTATCTTTAACGTCGAGTCCGTGAACTAATTCGCTGACCAAAATTATGCAGACAAGGTTAAGGATTAATGAGATCTTCATTTTAATTATTTCTGCAAAGAGTATATGTAAATGTTAATGATTGGCTAAGACAAACTTCTCATTGCATATACATTGTATGATTTGAACAATTTATACATTTAACTCTTGATTTTTTGAAGGGACGCTTGGATGTGACCTTTAAGTATGAGAACTGCAACGATAAATTACCCTAGGCCCTGGGGAGGCAATTTATACATATATATTCTCGGATATACAGTATGTATAAATTTATTACATATCTGTTATATTGCACAATTATCTTTATGCTGCATCTCATATGAGCTATTTTCAAAATGAGAGCAATTTCACCAAGGTATAAATAGCAGTTGTTTAATTTGTTTAACGTTTTATTTCGAAATAATGAATAAACTGCACATGTTTTTAATAAATTGTATGACTCCTATGCATTGTACATGTATGGTATATGTTGTATAACTTTATTACTTAGGTATACATGTACATATTGAACATTTTATGCCAGTCATGGCTACATGTATGTTCGTCAAATGTACAATATTTTGTAACTTATGTGTCAGTCTTTGAAATTATTCCCGGGAATAACAGGAAGTGTTTTGAAGCTATGAGTAATATTGCATTTAAGGTTTATAAAATATGGAAATCCCGAAATATTTCAAATAATATACAGGTACTTGTAGGATTTAAGTTCCTGTTTTACTAAAGATAATGTATTTTTCTGAAGCCTATGCGAACTTTTAATGCATTCGAAAAGCGTAAATTTAAACTTTGAAAGGAACATTTTATGGTACCGGGTATACTATTTTTAAAAGGTTTTAACCCTTTAGTCTAAGTGAACCTGTTTTTATTAGTTAAAAATGTTCTTAGCATTGACAATTTTAAGAAACAAATAAGTTTTGTCACGTCATATTTTATTTATCTTATACAAAATTACAAACAAATTTAAAATCACAGTATGAGAATTATGATTAATATTGCATACGAAGTTCTTCCATCATGAACGGCATATACAGTGAAAAAAGGCACCCTTATTTTCAATCGTTACTGTACTTGCTGTCACCTTCTGTAAAATTATAAAGAATTTCAATAACATTACATTTTTTTGGCTTTGAAAGCAACGATGGAAACTAATGCTAATATTTTGTCTCATAATTCGATTAAAACCATTCAAACTTGTTTTCTCCAAAGAAAATTGAGGTGCAAGTGCATGTTAATCACACTCTCTGAGTGTTGCTATTGATGTTCGTTCGTTTAAATCTTCAACAAATGGAAAAAGTCTAACTTACTACAACAATCTGAATACATAAAGCAGCAAATTCCTTTCCCATACTTAGGAATACATTCATCACAACTCATGTATGACCAAAAAAAGAGCCTTCCAGTTTCCTTATTCTCTTGGGCATAGAGTCCATGAACTAATTCGCTGACCATAATGATGCAAGCAAGGCAAAGTATTAATGCGATCTTCATATTGCTTCTATCTGAAAGTAGGATGCAAATTATTTCGACAAATTGTGAAAGGAATAGGTTCTGTGTGTATGTCATACGCCAAATATAATTGTGACTTACTGTAATAAAGTTTTGTAGCTTTAAACCTTTGAAGTACCGGTACTTTAAAGGTTGAATTTGCCAGGAGGAGACCCTTACATGTAAATGTTGTGGTAATGGATTTCTATTAGAATGCTATATATACTTTCAAATATGCAATGTCAATACTTTTTGAATTTTATAGACAACAAGTTCAGTTTTATGTATTTATTATCGTGCATATACAGTAGTTAGCCGGTATTTTGATTTACGATCTCAAAATAACTGCAATTTGAACCAAGAGGATACTGTAAATCACAGATGTTTAAACATGCTTGACATCGTATTTAGTAAAAAAAAGGTGATTGATTGATCTGAGGTTTGATTGCCTTAATACCTGCAGTTGTCACCTCAATGATCTCCTTATGATCAAGAGCATATGCATGTTGAGTTATTGATGGTTTCAGGGATTTGTGCACGTGCATATAGTCGTTTAGGGACTGCTACTTTTGATGCAAAATACACATCCAGAATGTATATTTATCCAAAATACTGCTGAGACAATGAACTACCTGTACAAATTCACAGCTTTCAATAAAACAAGGAATTTTTCCTAACAGAATACCAAACCACCCAGTTTTAAAGGCCAAAATGAAGTCTTTCTCCATATGCAGGGGCAGTAATGTATTTAATAGTCCCTCTGTCCGCCTGTGTCCCATTTTAATTCACATACCCCCTCCCCCCTTTGCCGGACGTCCTTTATGGATGGCCCCAAACTGACTTGGTCAGTTTGATAAAATTGACTTGTCTTCATATCTTGTAACATGACAGTTATGATACGCAAGTTGTGATTTCTCCTGGAACTCAACTTAAAAGAATTTACGACTTCATCATTTTGAGTTTAAAATTTACCATTTTATTTTTGAGTTTCAAAGTGACTTTTAAGTACTTGACTAAAAAGCGACTACGAATTTAAAGTTATTATTCGATAAATTTGACTTGTCTTCATCTTATAACGTGACAATTATGATACGCAAGTCGTGATTTCTTCTGGTACTCAACTCGGAAGAATTTACGACTTCATCATTTTATTTTTGAGTTTCAAAGGGATTATCCATAAAGGACGTCCTGTATTTTTCCGGGTTTTTAGATCCCCCTGTCCGCCTGTGTCCCATTTTCACATATTCCCCCTCCCCCCTCCTTGACCGGACGTCTATTATGGATGGCCCCTAAATGTAAAACTGACGTACAAAGAATTGAAACAATCATTTTCGGGAATATTTTGATAAATTGCGTACAATTAATATTGTATCAAAAATTAGAATTGATATACTGTACGAAAATACATGTATCATAAAATTCCTGTTATATAATGTAGCTTAATTAAACTGATTTTCTTTTCTGATTTTTAATCAGATATAGGTAGGCGATTTTGAAAATATTTTTCCTTATTATCAAAGATGTAAACAAGTATTGCATACAGTACTACTTGTTACATGTAACTTAAGTTACAGCTTGTTAACTATCCAAATATTAAATTACAATCATATTTGGATAAATTATAATACATTTGTGCGAGATGCAACATGCAACTGTTTTTGATACATAAGGTTTATCAATAAAATAAAAGTTTTTCAGTGTGCACTATAGTTAGATAATCTCTAGTGGAATTAAGTTTTAAAATAGTATTTGCTATTACCGGACCTTTGGCACAATAAACTAAATATACGAGCGTATTTTGTCTATTTAAAGAATCTTTATTAAGCAGGATTTTAGTGTACACAAAATTATAAAAATATACATGGAATAAAAAAGTATAAAATTTAAGTTACAAAGAAGAAATTGAAGTAGACCACACTAGTCACATACATTTTCTCGAACAGAAAATATCTAATTTTTAACAAAC
The DNA here is from genome assembly GCA_034698745.1 of Megaphyllum sjaelandicum. NCBI lineage: Eukaryota > Metazoa > Arthropoda > Diplopoda > Julida > Julidae > Megaphyllum > Megaphyllum sjaelandicum. Next base: position 11,124 of record JAQGBX010000935.1, read on the forward strand.
AATTATATAGTAGCTACATCCTCTATATTTTCATTTCGATGTCTTTGATAAATTTAAACTTAAGTTCTTCTTGTTATGCCTTAAATGGTCGTGGAGACTGAGGTGGTAGTGTCGACAGAGGTGGATGTATCGACAGAGATGGATGTTTCGACTGAAGTGGTGGTATCGATAGAGGTGGTGGTACCGACTGAGGTGGTCGTGTCGACGGATGAGGTTGTGCCGACAGAGGTGGTCGTGGCGACTGAGGTAGTCGTATCGATTGAAGCTGTCGTTGTGGGTGTTGTTGTCGTTGTTAGTCGATAGGCTACATGAAATGTGATAGATATAAGAATAATGGAATTGTAGACTCAACAAAATGTTGATAATGAGAGGGAATGAAACTGTAAATTGCTTTAAGATAAATCGCAATGTGATTCCAATAAACTTCGTGCTTGTCAATACAGAACTTGTAGTAGTAAATCTGCAAATTACAATAAATGATAACAGGCATGCTATTTAAAATTGCACATTATCTTCACAGTTTTTATAATAAAACTTATTGAAGAATAAAAACAATTAAATTAAAACAATTTTCTATTTTGGCGTTGCTGTATAGTTAAAACGCTCTTTAATTGAGTAATGTTTGTACTTATTTCTGTTACGAAATAAGTACAAACTTTTATATCCTTATGAAATTTTGAATGGTCATGTAAAATGCTAAAAGCTAAAATTGTCATTAACAACTGAAGAATGTCGTAAAGGGCGTTGGGTATAAAATACGTACAACAACATATAAAGTTTTTTAAACAGCAAAGGAAACGTCCCCAACGCGGTAAACACCTTGAGCAACTAACTGGCAAAAATAGCCTTTCTTCCTGTTGATTTCTGGAAACTTCTGTTCTGGCCTCAATATTGGCGTTACAAACGATGCTGGCAAGAAAAACTATGAAGGAAATCATTTTCATCTTGTTTGGCTTAAAACTGATACTGATGTTTATTTGAAAATGGGTTGTTTTATATTCTTTGAATTATGAGGAATAGTCATGTTTTATTGGATGTTATTCAAATGCATCCATTCTTATTCACTTCTGGGTAATGCAATAAATAGTTCGTTGATTCATAAATAGAATAAAGATTACAAGTGCCATGGCAATTGGAATATTTCGAGCATGTTCGTTTCCGTATTTGAACTGCTGTAAATGTATTTGCGCGGGACTAGAGTATTATTCTCTGCATTTTCTATGGCTGTATTTGAAGGAACTAATGACTTTATTCAAAATAAATAAATTATTTTCACACCCAGTCGCATCCTTTTTTACATTTCTTCATGAATCATTATATTTTGTGTCAGGTAAACATTCATTTGTTTATGTTTCATACAAGTAAAACTTCTGTAAGTAAAATAATTAAGTCATTGTAGTATTCAAGCGAGCGCGTATTTTCAGAGGCAATATACATGTATCATATACAAAAATTTCTTATTCTGTCAAATCTATTTAAATTTAGTTTTAAAATATTTATTTTGCAAATTTGATCTATAAATGTTTTAATACAATAATAAAAAAAACCGTATCCACTACGACAATTAAACGGCAAACAAAAAACCGCAAACGACAAACTGTTTGTCTAATGGTAACTGTGATAATCTACGCTCATAATAATTTGTTATAATCTCGATATCTAAGAAAAATTTGCGTCTATATTGCGTGATATAAGCATGCTGACGAAATCTGCATAAGGTCCGTTCTAGCATTGTACATCAAGAAACCGAGTACCGAAAATAGCTTTGGGCAAAAACATTATTTTCCACATACAGTGTACATGTAGATATATACATTTTAAAACAGTTTATTGAGATTAAAGTTTAAAAGTACATGAGTGACAAATAATGCTCTTAGACAGTAGGTAGTGTAAAATTTAGGACCGTCTTGCAAACAATTAACCAGATGCAGATGGTTTCGCCGATGTTGGTGGTTGGTATGCTAAAATATTGGTGAATATTAGAAAATGATAAAAGTTTGGTGATACATTGATGTTTATAAGTCTTAGTAAAATGTCGTTAATGGTAAGCACTTATCCAGAATTTCAAAAATTACTTTCTCAAGTATTAAATAAAGAGTATTTAAAATTGACTTACAGCAACATCTAAAATTCTTGAAGCAGCACCTCAGATTCCCCCAAAGTGGGATGCACATAGAGCAGTCAATGGGTAAAAAGAACCTTTCGGCGTTAAGCAAAACTTTAAGTTCATCTTGATCAACATTTGCATTGATCGTGGAGCAGATGACCAAAACAGTGAAAACGAGATGAATAACCGTTGCCATCTTCAGTTTTATTCTTTTTCACTGTAAATAAAATGAAAATACTTTTAAAATACAAAAAACTCACGATTCCCAATCTCGATTTTTCTAACAGTTTCTATAGGCATCCGAAATATTAGGTAATAACACATTTACGGCCATAGCAGTAGAAATCTTGTATGAACATGAAATACTACCTGCGGATTTTGATTTTCTCGTAAATTTCGAAGCCAAATGATATTTATCAAGGAAATATTTGCTATTTATATAATATTTAAGATATGTATTATGACTTGATTGTCGTAATGTCGTAAATAACGTTTTCAAAAAGCGTATCGATTTTCTTTTATTTTTGAATATTGTTTGGTGCATGTTAATAATTATTTAAAGCACAATACCCTTCAACTTTTTTACCTTCCTGAATAAAATATTAACGGAAATACTGCTGTGGCTTATTATTATTTTTGGCCTACAAAAATTAATGGTCACGGTCTTTTATATGCATATACACCGCATAAAATGTTGTCCAGGTGTATCTATCTATCATCATAAAACCATATCGTATAGAAAATATTCCAAAAATAAAAAAAAAGATTGAAAATAACCTTTCTAAACAAGTCGACCTCAAAATGAGATAATTCAGAAAACTAGGACGTCAAGTGTTGTATTGCAGTTAAAAACTGCTTGTGTGTAATTTTTACTTGCCCTAGATGTGATTGATAGATTTGTTCATTCTTGCGAGCAATGAAAATGTTTCTATGAAAATATCACCGATGTTATAAAGATTGAAGTTAACCTTAAGCACATATTATTGCGATTTTAAAATTTTTTATAAGATAATAAATAGCGAAATCGGAGTTTAGAAAATTTGGCACTTCTGAATAATCGACTCTAGCGATATTATTATGTCTAATTATGTCCATAAGTATACCTTGTTTAAACGCGAACATTTTACTATAAACGGGAATCGGTATATGGTTCTTACATTTTTATATCTTATTTTTGAATGAAATTATAATGACTAATGTTTTCGGTAAATACTTACTATAAGTTATACAGTATACATGTAATGGTAAAATAAGTAGTCCTCATTTATCCAATGAATGAACGAGCAATTTGCAAACTGTTGCAAGCTTCTCCACGCAATGGTATAAGAATGGTTTTCAAAAATTAAATTTTCTTTAGAAATTCTTATGCAGCTGATGGGTTTGTTTCCACAATTTAAATGTTAATTGATATATCATTTATAGTAAATTAACCTAGTTAAGGTCAAAATGTCATGTCGGCAAAGATAACCTGTACAGATATACCGGAGCGTGTGTGCTAACACAACTGCACAGGCAATCTTACCTGTTCAGGCGACCGTTCAGGAGAAGAATCAAAAAATCATTTCTTCTTACACTGCACCTGCGCCAAAGTGCAGACCGCTCGCCTGCACAGTTCTCAGCAAAAAACCTATTTCATCCAAAGAGTCTTCTTCTGTCCATGCCATAGTCAACTGAAAACCTTTGCTGTTTACCATAGCGTGTACAGAGTTAAAACTGTTTGGGTAAACCTTTACAGTTTTCACTATTCAGATAAACGGTACAGGTATTATTATACCAAGCACATAAATTAAATTTTCAATCTGTTAAATGCTATATTTAATCAGGGGTAATTGTACATTTACACATGAATATATCAAACACTTTTGAAATTCATTAAAAAAGGTTTTCATCCTAAGACAATGACTAGAAAGTATATCGCCCAATCAGAAACACTTATCGTGTCACCAAAATGTCCCTATTTTTGCTACATGTATTTCATACTACCGTAATATCGAAATAACATTTGACTGAGCTTTGCATGAGATAATCGTTTGTACTTTACTGGTATGATATTAAATATTGATTAGCTGTGAACGATGATCGAGACAATTCGAGCAATAACATTAATTTGCTTGCAATCATTGTCAATACCATTAGCAAAGAAAATGATATTGATGTTAGAAATATGTGTCCACGCCTGTTTTTATTTATCACTATTTAAGTTATCATGATCAAAATCCAATTATTCGTTTTTTTCCAGACTAAATTCAAATTAATGTAGCCTACATGACTAAAGAACCATGATTTCCTAATAATTTTTATTATATACTGAAGTAATATTTATTAAGTCCAGTTAAATTTGTATGAATCTTCCGATTTCTCTGATACTAAAACAGCTGATAAATAATCATTAGAGCAACTTACTTTTGTTTGCCAAATTGAATTAAAATTCTGAAAAACAAACGTTTCTCAACGAGGGTTAATAAATACAAGAAATATTTTGTGACCAATCGGAAATGAGAGTTCGTTCAGTGATTTATCAATCGATTTTGTACATGCAGGCGCTTTTTCTTTGAAAGTCACAGTTCGGGATACCGAGAATTGCTTTACATTAATAAAATACAGTAAACAAATTATGTTTGATAAGCCATTTGTATGAATGGTTCCTAAACCGTTGCTAAACACAGTTTACGGTAGCCTATGCCAACATTTTATGGAATCATTATTTAATGATTTTTGCAGATGTTATGGCCGTATGGCATTTGAATGTTTTTTAAATTTTATTTTCATTCTGCACGTTCTCTATCAAGCTCAAGTGAAATATACTCGTACTTAAAAAAACAAAATGATGCAAGGTATCATATCATAACAACTTGGTAATCATCTACATGTAAATACATGTACATGTATTTTGTAACATTTTCCATTATTGCTTTCCCCTCTCCTTTTAAAAAATGTTGACAATTTTACTAAAAAAAGATGCGAATATAATCCGTATAAATCTGTACTATTTCTAGCACATACATCTAAGACTTCAAAAATAATTTAAATCTTCATTTCACCAAACTTAGGAAAAATCGTTGACCAATTCGTTACTTAAGTAAATGTTTTTGTTTGTTTGTTTGTCGACATAAATTGCGGTGGCGTTTGTGAGTGTCGAAACCAATGCCAATCATTGTATTGTAAATTTTTCCTGCCAATTGGTGACCCTGTCAAATTTGCCTTTGAGACAGCCTACCCTTTCTTGACAAAGGGCCACGGAGCGGTTTAGGAACCATGTCCTCACACTTAGCATGTATAGGTGCGATATGTTAATTTCGCAGCAGACAGTCATTAGCCGCTGATTGCCTGACTAATCGTCTTGGCCATTGTACAATTTGCGAACTCTATTACCGAATAGAGTTAAATATCGAATCTCTAATTACTCCTGTAGTGATGGAGAATTTATGCAGCTATCCGGACATGTCGTTTTGTTGTGTTTTAGTCGATGGAACATTGAACTTGGTTCCTCCTTTGCCGGGCGAGTCCCTGGAAGGTGTCTTTGCCTGCGCTGAAGAAAGAGGGATGGTACATCCGCCGTCGACCGACGTGCTGATGGAGTCGGCGGACGATTCCTGTAATCGTCCTTCCGGTGGCATCACGATCCCTTCGAGGGTTTCCGGCAGCCTCCCGAAATCGTGCAAGGGCAGGTCATCCTCGTCGAAGGGAGGCTGCACCGGAAGGAAGGGCGGCAGCCAGGAAAGGGATTCGGGGTACTGCGAAAAGTACGAACCAGGATTGTTGTGCACGCCGTAGTCGTAATAATCGTACTCGAAATCGGCGTCAGTTCCTGACAGCGAGAACTCTGACAGAGAGGCCATCATGCCGCGACTTCTCCCGCGCCTCATCCGCATGGGGACACCACCTCTTGTGGTGCCACCCTGCCGCGGATAATTCAACTGCTCGCGAGATTCGGTAGGCGTGCTCTGTCCTACGAGGTCCTCCTTGGTGGACAAGTCCGAAGAATGGCGACTTTCGCCTTCAGCGGCGCTCTCCTCAGATTTGGAAGCGACCGACGACCGTTTCACCCTTTTGGATACCTCCTCTTCAGGCCTCCTTAGTGTCGCTTTCTTCTCCTTGGGCTTTTCCGGTTTCTTCTCGTACATTCCTTTGGATTGTTGCTCCATCAAGCTCTCCTCCTGCTGCACTAGGGTGCGAGCAGGTTGCGGTGACACGGTGGCCACCGGCAACTTCCGGGGCATGCTCGGGGTCAACGGCGACTGCTTCAGGGGCACTGGACCGTGCCTGCTGTCTTTGGGGAGGGCCGAAGAGGCGCACAGTGGCGGCTTGTGCACGGGCATGGGGTACAAGATCTGGCCGGACTCGTGGACTGGCGAGTTGTCGACCGACGTTGAAGGACTAGATTCGAAGATTTTGGAGTCACGAAGAAAATCCTCGGGACTCGCTCCGTGCGACAAGCGACTAGACGTCAGGCTGCCGAAAGAGTCCGTGGACCGGGCCACGCACTTCCCGGCCCTGGTTCTGTGCTGCCGCCTGGTGTGGAAGCGGCGTCCTCCGAGCGAGATGTCGGACACAGAGGTGGTGGACGTGACCGGCTGGAACTGCTGGTAGCCGTCGTGGAGGCTGCCCGGCGTGCTGCCGAACGGACTTTCGAACGGACTCTGCACCGGACCCTGGCGCTTTTTGTTCTGCACGAAGTGGTGCAAGGCCAGGGCCAGACTGAAGCACATCAAGACCGCACAAAACAAAATGGCCGCCAGGTGAAAAGGGCTGTTGAATAACTTGTAGTCCTGAAGCGCGTCCTGAGTCATTGGCACTATCGTGTAGTTGTGATCTAAATTTTATAAAAAAAATTAATTAAAACGATGATCATTAAGTAACCGATTATCCGGAAGTAAGATAACCTGAGGTTCAGTAAGAAAAAAATGTTTAGTTTGGGCAGGGCTAATCGGGTCAAGATTAGAACGCGACAAATAAGACGTGAGTATAAGATCATTGGGTTGATGCAACGAATTCGACTTACGCCACACGTCAATTTTGACTATGAATCCTCCAGCTGAGTCATCTTTGTTTTGATTTTGTGGAGATGAAGGATGGTAACGAAGAAGCGCGACGTTTAATGAAGTTGTGACTGGGTGAGGAATTGTACGTCCTGTTTCGTGCAAGAGAAGTTCGGATGACTGGAGGTTGCCATCCCTGACTTGAAGACACTCTGTACTATCGTTCAAATGGAAATGAAGAAACGTGAAATGCAACAAAGTCGTCTCTGGAGCCTGTTCAAACAAAAAATAATACATTTTTAATTCGAATTTTGAATTTTCAGTAAAAACGAACAATGAGAACCATATTCTCTCCATCTTCAATTGGCTGGAATTCACACAGATTGATAAAAGTCTTCAATTTACCACGACCAGTTATTTATTGTACAGGCTACCGCACAATGTTTTTATACAATTCATAGCTCCTGACGAAGACTCGTTGGGTGAAAACGTTTTTTTTTTAACTTCATTTTACTCTACTTGTAGCTATAGCCCACGTTTGAATGATGCATGCATATAAAATGGGTAAAAATCAATGATGGTAATATTTATCCTCGAAGAAACATGCAGATGAGAATTTATCTTTCCTTGAAGACCGCAAATTTAGAAAAAAGAATCGATATATTATCTTCTTTAGTGGTTGTCCCAAATGAACCAAGAACTTTGCAATAATTTCACGGTCCTGGCTTCCTTGGAAATTCCAGTAAATGTAGCTACATCTTTATCCCGAAGGAAATCATTGCTGACAAGAGACTCTTGGAGTGGGTTTTATCGTTGAATTTGAAAGTGTTTTGCAGAACTCTGGAGGGAAATCGCTTCGTAATGCAGGAACGAAATTGTTCCCAAGGCAGCAATTTGGTTGAAACCCCAAAAAAGGAGCTCACTAGGTTTGGAACTTTTAGATTGAGTAGGGGGTGAAGGAAAAATTCTTTTCTACTTAAAAGAAAGACTAGGTCACACTGTTCTAAAAGAGAAACAAAGCCTTCGGTAAGATTGCTTTTGTGCTTCTCTTTGATGATCTTACCAAAATGATCCACGTCGATGATGAGGTGCAATGGCGAAAGGAAGAGGCGATGTAGGTAGATCCTGAAGATAGGTTTAAAGTACATCCGCAGCGACATTCCTCCTTCATGTGATAAGTATCCACGGGGGACTGTGTGGTAAGGCGATCTAAACAAAGTAAAGTCAACGATAGTTGTTTGTTTATTAAAGAAATACTCCATTAAAGATGGCATTGGATGTATCAATATGGTGCGAAGTGTACCAGGGCATTTGGGCAAAATGCATTTATCGGCCACCATGGCTTCACCGACGCAAAATAAACCTCCATTTGAAGGCTTGGGATTATCACAAACGCGATGACGTATTCTGGTACCTGACCCACACGTAGTCTTGCAGCTACTCCAAGAACTCCATTCTCCCCATTTGCCATCAATAGGAGTGTCTGAAATTAAAAAAATTTCAGAAAATGAAGGTACACGACAAAAACTGATAAATTCATCATATCATAAATATCGTCATAACAGCAAATAAGGTGCACGTCATTTTCCAAAATTTGGATGTTTTCTAAATCGCAATTAAGACAAACGATTTTAGAAGAAAAGACAATGCACTTTATAAGAAACTATATAGTCGTAAAATCCGGCGTTGTCCGGTCAAAGATGAAAGAAATCATGAACTACCCGTCCTTTTGAGCGACCCTTAAGCTACACCAACGTCTCTTTTTGGCGTTGAATCAGCCATGAAATGTTGGAAGCGCGGATTTAAATCACCTGTCCACATAATCACATAGCCAGCCACCCAGTCACGGAAAACCAAGATGGCGTCATTTTCTATTTTATATACTGTATACAGGGTGTTTCAAAAGTAACCGTCAATAATTTTAGGGGTTGTAGAGGGTACTAAACTGAACATGTTTAGTATAGGAACCTAGTGGTGATGACGTCATTTAAAAAGTTATGAATGTTTTAATTTAAAAAAATTTTAACATGGGAGTAAACGGATCGAGGTGCCCCTTGCGCATAGCTTTTCTTACACACATGTACGTTGGTGCTATGCGCAAGGAACACCTCCGTTTACTCCCATGTTAAACATTTCCAAAATTAAAACGTTCATAACTTTTTTAAATGACGTCGGTACCCCTAGGTTCCTATACTAAACATGTTCAGTTTAGTACCCTCTACAGCCCCTAAAATTATTGACCATTACTTTTGAAACACCCTGTATAGGTGTATCAGAGTTCGTGCTTATGTGCATGTACACTACGATGGATAACCAAATTCTTCAATGTCATACACTTAACTAAACTCAAGGTAGAAATTAGTTTTCACGACATTGCAGAGTGTGTTGTTAAAAATTTAATTAGTATGTTCGTTAAATCAATAATGTTTTAAAAATTATCTAAGAAATGAATTTATGTAGCATGGTTTATAAATAGTTTTAACTGTCAACTCGTTGGGTAATATTGTAAAAAGTAAGTTGGAGTTAAATGATCTACTGTATGAAGATTTATCTAATTATTTTTTACTATCGCCCCGAAGCTTAATTGCATTACTCCACTAAAATTGCAAGTAGACGTATTGAACGTCGCTCGTAATCAACAATAACGTTCAGATTAAAAAATCTTGCATTTTGTTTGGGTTTTAATGAAATATCGATTTTCCGCTTTTAGGGGTTTCGCTAATTCTTTTCCAATTAATTTGGAACATAATCTGGCTGAAACAAAGTCATGAAACTCCGTTTAATTTTCATATAACACGGTTATCGTATTGTCTCAAATCCCCAGTGTGTAATTAATGTTGCTCCGAGCACGTTTTAGCTCGTAGTTTATTATTTTAATTCCAGTGCGCGTCTGCCATTAAAAAGACTCAAAACGAGCTTGGCTTTATCTCAAATTTGCTATCATTTGCTAATAGACAATGAAAGTTTTCCTAATTAGGGCTTCGTCTACGGGGATAAATACATATTCCCCACGGTTCACGTATTCGCTACTTACGGGGCATTATTTTATGCCTGACATTCCCCAAATTGAAATTGATTTGCATCCGCCCTTCACTAACGCCCTCTGAGCTATCGCGACTTCCCAATTTTCCTTTCCCCTCCCTCTGAGATGGGCTTTTTGATCATAAGTGTGTTATACGAAATTCGCGCAACCACCCTCGATGGCTGACATTGCATTTCCTTACACTTAAGTGCAAAAATATGTAATCGTAAAATAGATTTTGGTTGGCAGTTTATGAAAAATCCATTGGGATATCAAATGGGATTAAGTACATAATGCGGGTGCTCGAACGAGTGAATAAAAACAACACTCGAACGTTTAATTGGTCAATTTATCTGGATTTAATTTTGGAATAGCTTCCTAGATCAACGTTTCTTAGATTTCGCCAGAAAACTTACATGTACTTCTCTGCCTTTTTTTTAAAAAAACATGCAGCAACGTGAAGGTGTAATGTTTTGTCAATGAGTGTATGAATTAACGTTTTCAATAACTCCTAGAAATATTCCTCACCAAAATGTAGTCATAAGACCTGGGTGTTAATTATATGGAAAATATATGGTACATTATCTTTTATAAAGATAACGAAGAGTATCAAATCTGGCCGAAAAAGTCTGTTAAAATTTCAAAATTCAAGATGGCCGCTTGACGTTAGACGTAGTCCAAATCTTATAGAAGTGTAACTAGATAACAAGATATACAGTAAAACCTGGAAAAGTGACCACCTTTGAATGATGACCACCTGTTTATGTTGACCACTTTTTCGTGTATTGGTTTTCTAGTGTACATTTTATTTATACAAATTCTCTGTATAGTAACCACCTGTCTATTGTGTACAGTGACCAGTGTGTGTTGTCTTTTTTGCAATTTTTACATTGTCATTGTACCTTAAAAAGTGAACAGAGAAAAGATGAGTCCTTTTAATCCTGCTTTTAAACCCTATAATGGTTCTCAATTAATTCATCCGATCATGTTATTCATAGAAAAAATCACTGAAAAACATGAGCATAAGAAGCAAAAATCATTTAAGACAAGGAAAACTTGATAATTTTTTCTTTAAAAAGCGAATTTTTAATAATTCAATAAATATACTTGTACTGTATGTAATGCACATGAGCATGATGATTCTGTAGTTTTTTTGGTTTTGTGATTTTTTACTACATGTATTACAGTCTACATGTATCAGTACAGTCTACATGTTCATTACATTTATTTAAATTTAATTCAGGCATTCTTTGAATAGTGACCACTTGTGTACAGCGACCAACATTGCATTTTTTTTGGTGTCACTCATAACAGGTTTTACTGTATAGTCTTGAAAAACGAAAAACATTTATGAATTAAGGATAAGGTGCTTATTTCCCCCACATTTTGAAAGTTTCCTAATCAGTTCAAGGCCCATCACCAGTCATTTCTGAGACGCCCGGCATCTGAGACTGCGCAATCTTGAAGAGCCATTTCAAGTGGTAAAGCACATAAGGGAAGGTGTCGTTGATTGCATTTATTTTAATAGGCTTATTTAGGGCTTGAATTCGAGCTTGTCTAACATCGTTAAGGAGGTTTACACCAACCCCCGAACTCTTTTAACACGGATTTATGCATCTTATGCAAAAGGTTAATGCTTTTCTTGTAGAGGCAGCTTCCAACGACGGCTGGATGGAGATTGCGGTTTAACAAATACATGAATCATTTCGTTGTGAACGATATTTTAATGAGGCGTAGATCTTAATTAAGGGCGCGGATTGGAAACCAAGATAATCCTCCTGGAAATAGAAATCGATACACGAGTTTGCGTGCTGTTCCAAGCGTGGGATGGCGCGTCTGCTTGAAATCTGCATTTCAAATGATGTCTTTTTCCCACAATTTAAACATGGGGAAAATGGAGTTGTTGATGTTTATAAAAATGTTTTCAGGAGGAAATAATCTCTATATCTATATGACAAAAAATAACATTGGTATAATTGAAAAAAAAAAATCGCTGGGAAGTTCAGTGCCCCTTAATGCAGGCAACCACTCAAGATTCCTGTGTATACAACGTTTGCTGTCTGAGTGAAAAAAACATTTCTTGACCTTCATTGATAACTTTAATACACGTTTAAGCAAATACTTCTAAATATCCTTATTTAGAAAAAAACTAATGGAACGTGATTTTAAGCGGGGCACTTACGTGTATGTAACGTGATTGTAAATGGTAAACTGATATATCCGTTTAAGATTTGCTATCCACCCTTTTTCAAACGGGTTACATTTGAGACAAATATCATCCATTTACAATCATGTTTTAAATCCATTTGCAATCAGATTTTTCCATAAGAGCATGCGTCCTGCGATAAAAATTAAAAATCACAGATCATGATTTTTTGATTTTTTTCATTCGGTGACTATCAGATCAATTAAGGTTGAATCATCATTGACTTGCCTCCAAGATCATTTTCTTGGATACGGTAAACTTTGGCAACTATGTTTCTAAATTTTAAGTACGTTTTTATGATGGAAACACTTGTTATATGTAGCATTTGAATTAAATAAAGCAAGCCTTTGGAGAATACACCTCGTAGGTGCCATTTGTGTGAGGCCTTCTTTCCTCGCATCATCAAAGGCCAAGCACAGCAAATCCGTCGTAAATTGGATGAAAGGGTTTACGGATTGCCCATTGGGGACATCAAATTAAAAATGCTGAATTCGAAATGGAATTGCTCGTTTTAATTGCACGTTGACGCGAATTTCACGAACTTTGGCGTAGGGCACCCGAAGGCCATTTCCGTTAATAGATCAGAGAGCGTAATTACACGCCGCCCTGGTAACTGGCCACTCGAGCCTTGTTTAATGTTTTTGGGTCATGGACTAGAACTCGGCTCACATTTCGTGCACGAAATGACCGGAACGAATGGGGGGGGGGGGGGAGGAGGACCCCTCGGATATCCTTCTGCCTTCTGCACCAGCAATGGTTGCTGGGAGATTGCTTTTTCCTCCCCTTTTTTAACAAAGTGATCCTCGTTCCGACAAATTTGATCCCAAATTGAAGGACCTTTTTTCTGGCTTCTTTCATTTCGTGTTGTTTCGGAAGTAAGAGGAGCCGGGCCTGGCATCGATTTTCTTGAGGGGGTGTTGCTCGGCGGGACTCGCCATCCAATTACACGCCTTCCCGAATCTCGATGCTAATATTGCCCACATTACCTTGCCGCTTTTTATGGCCAATGTCTCCGTGAGGGGTTCGTGCAAGTAAGATTAAGCACGTGTAGGGAAACAAATGACTATTTCTGCGTTCGGTAATGGGTCTTGGTCGTAAATTTTCAACCTGGGATTGTCGGACACCTAGTTGCTATGCGAAGGATTTAATTCCCCCCGAATGAAACTGCAATTCCGAGGAGCCTGCGCAGTTTAGGGACCTCCAAAAGTGGAGACTCTCGATCGGGTTCCTCGAAAAGGTATGTCTTCTTCACGAATCCCTGGCAATTTACAACTCCTCAGAGATGTCATTTAAGAATTTAAAGACAGGGACAACTGCAAGATGGCGCATTTTATATACGCTGTAGTAGTCGGGTTTTATCGTAATTTAGAATGAAGACGAAAAGAATGTCTAGAATGGCCCCATACATGCATATGACGTTATGAAGGGTGATTGAAATGTCTGGTTCCATGGGAATAGTTTAGTTGGTGTTGGAAGATGTGAAAGCAAAGTAAATTTTATTATTTGTTCCTTTCCGAGGTTACATATTTTATGACATCCAGTGTGTTCAGACTCAGATTCTCTCTCTTAACTCCAACCAAATCGTTCTCGTGTAGCAGTTTACTAAATTAGATAATCGCAAACGTGCAATTTATGATTGTGCAATGCATGACAACTGTTTACGATGCATAAATTTCAAGAATTGCACTGGCTGGTGTCATTAATTCAAAGGCAGATTTGTATACGTTTTCATACGTAAATGAAACAAGTTGTGAAGCATGCCGTCTAAGACTACATGTTAGATACAGGTATACCATATACAATATGTACATTCATACTGTATGTGGAAGCGATCTTAACTTTATGGAGGCTTTCAGCTTCTGGTCCATGCATAAAAAGTTTGAAAAAAATGTCAAATTTTCGGTGAAAAACGTGTAAAATTTATGTTCAGAATGGATGATTCCGACATGAATCAGTATTGGATACCCCTCTCAAATACGATTATGCTTTTACAAGAAACTAGCGGAAAACACCGGCCTTTCCCGGGAAAAAATGCGACCAGGAGTTAGATTTAGTTGTTCTTGTCTCCAAAAGATGGATCTATATGATCTGGATACATCCCGAATGAGGGGTGAACTGGTTTGACAGTTTTATGGCCTCGAGGCAAATTAAAAAGATTTATGGCCATGGAATTCCCCACGGAGTTCACGCTTCTAGGGGGTGTGCCATGAGTGGCCAATAATATCAAAGCCACAATCAAACCCAGCCAGCCAGAGAAAAACAAGATGGACGCGATTTCTATTTTATATATACAGTATAAGATAAGATAAGATGCACATTAGTGTCTGAAAGTTACGACACGCTAAATTCTTGGTTTTGGTGGACCGTTAAATGGACCGTTTGGTAGAATAACTTGACATTGTTTGTTACGTTCAATCTTAAGGTAGACAGTTGTTGGTAACATTCCTCAATCATTACAGAATAGAGCTTCGTAGATTCGGAATTATACAATTTGGATTTTTTGGATAAATGGTCCACAAAACGTTATAAAAAAATCCATTTCTGCATTAACCGTAATAGACGCAAGTGCATTGCATCTTCTTTTGAGTGCCACAAACTAAAACTAGAGGGGCTGTTGGAATGCCAGGAACTTTGATCATAAGCCGTGGCGATATTAAGAGGATCACATTTCAAGCAAGCGTGTAGCGACACGAGAGTGACGAATAATAGCCCAGCGAATGCAATGGCCCATGGTAAAATGGGGAATTTCCCTCATCCCTACCGCATAACATCGTACATTTTTCGCGTTGGACGTTAATGGCCGTACCGTCGGAGTGCTAAAAGCTCCTCCTGGAACGTTAGTGCGCATCGGGGAATAGGCTTGCCCCTTTTTTGAGCTAGCCATGCAAGGTGCATTTTTGCTGATAACTACACACTGTTCCACGCAATATAGCGATAAAACAGGCAAAAACGACTGATGAGCACGTGCTCGGGGGAAGTGCCCTATGAACGAGTAGCGCATTCGGTCGTTTAGCGAGGCAAGCATCATGAATAATGCAGAAACGGCAGAGTGCGTTGGTATCAAGGACTGCATGCTTGCTTTCTCACGGTATTGGCATTGTGAGCGGAAAAAATGCCATTTGTCGTGCTTGCTTTAGGACACCGATGTTTTGTTACGTTTATTTTTGTCTCATTAAGATTGATAAAGCGTGTAATTGGAAGCAATTTAATGGCTAAACATTTAAGTTTCTTAAGCGTTCGGGTAGGGATAACGAGTCGTGCTAGATAGAGCCAGTCATGCAACAACAAAACAAACATTCGTTGAAAGAAACTGAGTTCATTAACATTTATCAAGGTTGTACTTTTATCATAGCTACATGTACATCGAACTTGTCTCGATGAATCAATTTTTTTACTTCAGTGGTTTCATCACGATGTTAGTTTTGCGATGGGTTGGTGTTATTGTTTGGGAAATTTTGTTTTTGATTGGGTGAAACTCCGACTGGAATTATTTAGTTCAGTGCCATTTTACATGCTCTCAATTGTAATTAAAAAATAGATTAATTTAAATACAAAACCAGATTAATTTTAACCAGTGTATCTCAACCGCTGGTGCTGGTAGAAATTTCCAACAGGTCCACGACACACTCGGTATGTCAGCTCAATTTCTGTTTATTTTAACTAACTACAGAAAATTGTCCTTTTATACCATTAGATTTATTCCAACAAACCACATACTATTAAATAAGGGTTTTTTATTTCTGCTTTATCTGTCTGAGAACAGGTAAAGCAATTTATATTTCGGTCCGCGAAACATGTTTGCTGTTTTTACCGGTTTTCTTGTGTAAGAAGGTTGTAAACCACTAACATAAGCTATAGCATCATTATCATAAATATATTTTTCGCCCTTCGTGTTAAAGAATACATAATTTGCAAAGTATAAATTGTTTCGATTCTTTTCATGTGAGCCCCTTAGAAATGTGCAATCACTGCTAGCAGTTACGCAATACGAGCTTGCCTGCGTACAGGGGCGAGGTGCAAAAACAATGTTTTTGCAATGAGGGGAATGAGTGCTACTCTTCTATTAATCAACTATTTTGCGTCTTGTTTTTGCTTTGTTGAACAAAACAAGTACTTTTCAATACGTGACAATGTATTTAATTTCATAATAATAGGTCAAAACCTATGAAATCTTTGAAAATAGAGGATATTTGCACCAATCTCATTATTGCAAAATTATGAGTTTTAACGGCAATATTCATTAAAGCTTCTTTTATAGCTTTAGATTGATATGTTTTATAGATATAATGCTCCAGGATGTAAAGTTAACCTTTCATATTACATCGTTTAAGCTAGATGATACCGAATCAACCTTTGATGATCATAGCTGAAAAACTAGGCCGATCATTTTAATAGGTAATATTGAATCCAAAGTAGAAAGGCATTGTTTACGATATTGGCTATAAAACATAGCATCCTTTTCATCCTAACATGTTTCGATCCATTCCTGAGTATACAGTTTTGACCCTCTTTAGCGTTATGTTCATATATATAACGTATTAAATTAATGAAACCTTTTCCCCCGTCGTAAATTGTTCGTGAACGACCCAAGTTTCGTGATCTTTGCGTCGTAATTCTGGTATCCTAAGTCGCGCATTAGTCCGCTCGAAATCACCTGACATGGAGGACCAAAATCCTCGGCGCATTCCTAGAACCGTTTACAAATGATCCTTCTGTCTAAGCCTTTTTCCAGTTGAGTTTCTAGGACTCGAGAAGTGCAAGAGTTGCATACATGAACATGAACTGAATAGGGGAAAAGAACTAGTCTGGGTCCTTTACTCCCGAGATGGAGAGTGGAAGGAAAGAAAGGACCAATCAATGAGCCATGAACAAATTTGTCAGTCGATTTATCAACGCTAGCCCCATTCTGAGGAGGGCGCATTTAAGGTGTGTTGCTAACGCCAGAGTGGAAATACATCGCGCAGCCTCATAAATAACCAAGGGGAAATGGGAACGAATGAGGATATTTATGCGTGCGCACCATTTGCAAATTAAACGTAAGGGAAAATGTGAGAATACAGGCTAAAAGGAGAACATAAAAAGGCTTTATGGTGCTCGGTTTTGGGTTTTTTGGAGGCATGGCCAACACTGTACAGTGCAGAAAATGAAAGTACATATAGTTTTTTACGCTATCTTAGTAGACTCGGCGAGTATTTGATACATCGTAAAACATTGCATCTTAAATTCAGATAATCAAACTCGAGATGTTTGGCGCAAATGGATATGTTTTGCCCGTGTGGGCCTCCAATTCAGGGTAGCCACAGGTCAGGGAATTCAGGAAAAAGTCAGGGGGGAAAAAGTGGTCATGGAAGTCATGGAAATTTTCCCAAACAAAAGCAAATTGCTATCCATGCGCTTCATCTGCTAGCTCCATCCCCAATCCTCTTCTGCTAGACTTGTAACAAAATATAGTGTTTTACCAAGCTTCTCGTTGCAATTGCTGTTTTATTTTTCATTATGACAAAAAATTGATATGCATTAACGAGTAAGTTTTGGTCAGGGAATTTTGGATTTTAGTCAGGGAAAAGTCAGGGA
>JAQGBX010000936.1:0-29011 GCA_034698745.1 Megaphyllum sjaelandicum
CTTGAAAAGTAGGTAATTAACTCAGAATTGGAGTTGTATTCAAGATGTAATGATAAAACATACAAAATGCTGCAATATACCATTGACAAGTGTATATATCAGCTATATTTTATAAACTAAAGTTTATGTTGATTAGCCATGTGGTCAGCTGTAGGGCCTAATACAAATCAAGTTGGTTGTATGGGGCACAGTGGGACACCACATTATTGGGTAGAGAGGGACATGACCCAGTATACCCTAATCAATGGTTTTGGGTTTTATTTGTATATTTTCTTATTAATCATCCACTTTAAATCAAAATCATGTTTACATATTTAAAATTTATGTTTTAAGGTAAAATGGTTCACAGTCACAAAAGAAAAATCACATTTGGACAAGTAAGCAGTGAGAATAAGAAAGCTGCCGTAATTAAAGTAGTGGATGGTAAACATTCATTACGGACAGTTGCTAATGAATATAACTTTCCAAAAACATCACTCCAACGCTATGTGGAAAAATATACACAATCTTAATATCACATGGACCACTGTACTCTATGCCATGTCCCAGTGTACCCCAACATAATGGCACACTGGGACAACCTGCACAAGCAGCTTATATATATTATAGAAAAAAACTAATAGCTCTAAATAGATAACAAAATTGTATGCAGATCCTGAAGGCTGGTAGATTACTGTGCCATTTTTTGGATTGCTACCAGTTGAATATTTCTCGTAAAAATAAATGAACTCTAAAATTGTGACCCACTGTTCCCCGGTCTCCCCTACTGGTTTTTCACGCTGGATCTCATGTCAGGATATTAGCAGTTGCCGATGTCCCTCCAAGATAAAGAAAAAACAGCATTCTCTTGCAGTGAGGGGCATTAAGAGTTCCTTTGAATGCCTTTTGGCTTATGTAATGCCACAACGATGATGCAGCGTGGCTTAGACCAGATTCTGTTGGGTATGCGTTGGGAACAATGCTTGGTTTATCTAGATGACATCATTATATTTGCGGGTTCCTTTGGGTTGTTCCTGACTAATTTGGGAGAGATGTGTCAGGTACTTTAGAATTACGGTTTGCGTTACGCCTAAATAAATGTTTTTTGGCTACCGGCAAGTAAAGTATTTGGGGCATATAGTGAGTAAGGATGGAGTGGTCATGGACCCGGAGAAGATATCGGCCGTAGTGGCATTTCCGACCCCTTCTTCAAGAACAATGGTAAAAAGCTTTTTGGGTCTGGCCGGGTACTATCGCCGCTTCATCGATAACTTTGCCAAAATTGCAGCGCCGCTGATCAATCTTACCAGTGAGAAAAAGAAGTTTAAGTGGGGAGAGAAATCTGAAGCGGCGTTCCAGGAGCTTAAGAGAGCAGTCACTTCCGCACCTGTCCTAACAATGTTTAATCCAACTTTGCCTCTGTTTTTATATACAGATGCATCCCTGTTGGGACTTGGAGCAATTATCCAGCAGGGAGAAGATGTGCAGTGCATTTTAGCATATGCTAGCAAAACCATATCTGATGCTGAGTCTCGGTACTCTGTAACAGAGTTGGCGGTGGTCTGGGCCACCGAGAAGTTCAGACACTACTTGTTTGGTAAGAAATTTACGGTAGTCACGGACCACCATGCCCTCTGTTTTTTGCGTAACGTAAGGAGTCCTTCCTCCCATCTGGCCCGCTGGGTTACCTGTCTGGAAGAATTCAAGTACAATGTGAGATATAAGAAAGGCGGTCTTCTTAAAAATGCGGACTGCCTGAGCAGATTCCCCCAACCAGCGGAACCGCACAAGAGGGAGGATGGCGCCTATTCATTCATGTTGTCAAAGGATATTGATCTCTAGGAGGAGCAGAATAGGGATGTAGAGTTAAGGGACCTTCGTACTCGGGCTCCCCGTGTGCGGGATTTATCCGGTGGGTATGTTTAACTGGCAGGTGTGCTATTTTTTTACGCCGGGAGAAATCACACGGTTATTGTTTGTAGTGCCGGATCACTTGCGCCAGGACGTTTTGAGGATGTGCCACGACGACTTGTTGATGGTACATTTTGGGGTGTCCAAAACGGTAGCTGCGATCGCTAGAGCGTACTATTGTCTAGGGTGGCGAAGGTCGGTCCTGCAGTATATCCATACCTGTGCAGTTTGCCAAAACGTAAAGCATGTGAAATCCAAACCAGCCGGAGAGTTTTCCCGATAGTTAGTGCAGGCCCTGCTGAGCAGTGGGCATGGGCAAAAGGGTATGTCCTCCCTTATAGTGGCGGTGGATTATGCCACACGTTTTTGTGTGGCCACACCAATTAAGAACCAAAATGCCACGAGTCTAGTTAAATTTTTTGAGAGATTAATGTGCAGGTTTGGGATCCTCAGGCACTGGTCTCTGACAGTGGGATGCCTTAGAAAAGTAAGGAATTTTTGGAGTTCGTGACAAAATATGGCATAGAACATCGGTGCTCAACCACCTACCACCAGCAGGCGGACGGGCTCACGGAAAGAGTGATACAGACACTCATGACTGTTTCGAAAGAGATACCCATAGAATAGACAGATGGGTTAATTGGGTGGCCTGGGGGGACGAGTCAGTGGCAGCTTATAATTTTGCTCGCCAAGCGTCTACCAAGGCCACCCCATTTGAGTTGATGCATGGTTTCACTCCTAGGAGTGTTAAAGATAACCTGCTGGGCCTGTTAGCCAAACTCCCAACTGTACAACAGGGAACTTAGCAGTTACAGGAGAAAGCTGGTCTGGAGCTTGAACAGGCCCAGGCAAGACAGAAGGGGTATTTTGATAAGACTAGGGCTGACGTTCAATTAAAATGGGGTGATTGGATATTGCTAAAAAATTTAGGTCCCACCGTGTGGGGCGGGATTTAAAATTTAAACTTGCCTTTCAAGGTCCTTTCCAAATTGTTAAAAAAGCTGCCACAGGACAACTATGAGTTCCGAGACACATGCCGAGGCACTCCTAAAATGTCGCTGGCACATGTTTCAAACATTAAATGGTTTTATCCTTGAGTATGCATGTTACAGTTTGTCAAATCGTGTTATTTTGCTTCGAGATAGTTGGAACATTCAAAAATGTGCGCCACGGAAGAAAATCGCCATGGCTACCCATAATCCTTTGCGTAACGTTTCGACAGTCGCCTTGCCAGCTGACGCACGTGTTTGTCCGGGGTTTTGTTTGTTGCACGAATCGGAGGAAGTTTGCCACCCAATTGCTCGACAAAAGTTGCAAATGGAAAAATCTGGAACTGTTGCGAAGAAGTCCGCGGTCGCGACTCCTGGCCTGTCAAAAGAAGAATGGGGAAGGATCCTAACCTCAAACGCTTTGTATGGAAATGCTTCCTTGGCGAGCCATAGGACTCGAGGGCCGCCATTACGAGGCGTAGGTTTGTCTTCCGCGTTACTCCAGGAAAATGCGGACTTAATGGTGAAAGCATTGGTGGCCCCGAGGATGCCGCCCTCGTTACAAGTTTTGGCGACTGACGAAGTTTTGTGTACCGCGATTCGTAGATACAAGAACTGGAAATGGTGTCCAAATCCGGTTCATCACGTGCCCAAGCAGGGGGTTAAAGTAGCGTTCCAGACTGAACAGTTATTAGCCTACAAAAGTGACAAGGAAATAGGAGCAGTAGGAGGGGTGTTGGTGGGCCCTTCACCACCCTCCACTAAATCAGAAGAGACTGGAACGGATGTTGATGGGTACGTCCCGTCTTCAGATGATTCACCTGTGCGTCGCCGAGCATATAGCTCACCACCGAAGAAAGTTGTGGCAGAAAAGTTAGTTTCGGAGTATGTGCCCCCGAATCGGAGAAGCCTGATCCTGTAAGACTGCTGTTTACCAAGGAGGAGATTTTCAGCCTGAATTGATATAGCCAATATGGTGAATGGATGGAGGAGGCTGACATCCCCCCCGCAGTCTGCAGCAACGAGCATTCAAAGCAGGGATTTTTGCCCCGGATCCAGCTTGGCCCGCTCGACTGCAGTTGGTGAGAACCGAGAGCCAGGAGCGTCGTGAGAAGCGTCATTGGAAGAAGAAATGGATGGAAGCACGACTGGCGGAACTTGATTCCAGTTTTCGAAAGTAAAAATGTAACGTTGCTAAAGTCGTATTTGAGAAGGTATGTCCCTGGTGGATGTGTTGAGGTTGAGGAAGACTATTTGAGAATATCATTCGATTCTTTTGTTTTAATTAATATTTATTAATTTTATTGGTATAGTACTTATGCATCTGTTTTTGGTTTGTTTTATAATTGATACAGATTCGAGCATGATGGTCCTTCTTCTTTGTTTTCTTGATGTTCTGATACCTTGCTCCGGAGGTGCTGCGGTCTGGAGGGGTGAGTGAGGACGCCCCAGGGTCACGTAGGAGAAGGCAAAACATTCCATGCGCACATTGCGTAATAAGAAAGCAGAATGTAAGATCACATTCCAGGTAGGAATGTGGGCACCTCGCCAAGGTTGGCGAGGTGCTATAAGAAGCAATGCGAGAGGAGCAGGGGCGCTCTTTCTCTCTCCCTGAAAGTTATTGCGTAAGGTCCTACGTGGTAATTCATGGTTTGTGCGCTCTCGTGCCCTGGGCCGTCTCTCGGGCTACACTTTTGGAGCTTTCGCCGCAACGTGTTCGCTATTTGGGCGGCCAGCTAGGCCGCCTCCTTTTTAACCTGTTGGTTCGTTTGTCGCTGCGCTACGCTTTGCGTTTGTATTCGTTTTACGTTTTGAATGGGTTTTACTTTTCTATTTTGCTACCTAATAAACCCTAAGGGTTTCTTAAGATCTCAAAAATGTGTCGAACTCGCTTTTTTTAAGGTCTGGGTCGCCTTTCAAACTTCGTAAGGCTACCCGAGACCTAAAAATAACAAAAAAACTGTCTCAATAACATTTTTTTAAAACTAATAATGTATTTTATTCACTGTTTTCGCTGAAAACATTGACATCAATGTTGCAAACTGACGAATCATGAATCATGGAAAACAGTTGTAGCTTAAAAAATGTTTGCTTATTTTAGTTTTAATTCCATATTTTGGAAAAGTACGGGAAATGGGAAAAATTATGCCGTGCTTAAGCCACTATGCATGGCACAAAATAGTTTGAAATATACGTGAAAGTTGTCTTTGGTGATCAAAAAATGGAGGCGATTCAACGATGACTTTTCCTATACTACTTCGGTTCGATTCCGGGACTGGCAAAAAATATGAATCCCATTGTAGTATCAAAGAAAGCAAGAAGTGGCGTTTTAATTAAGTCTTTCTTTGTTTTTAAAACATAGATTAGTACAATTTACATACTTATGAGAATGGGCGAATGCAACATTGCAACACAAACTTTATACAATGTATAATATATTTTACCCAGTAAATTCTATGGTCAAATATCTGCAATTCAATTTATACAAAAACAGTTTTGCGACGTAATCCAATAACCTTCTTTTGTTAATAATAAGACCAACTTAAACTGTATATGTAATGTAGTATTTAAAAATGGTGACATCAGTTCATGCAATACGTCATATTTAGCATCTACACGTAATGTTTTGCTTGCCAAATCTGGCATGATCATGCAAAACTGACCACAAGACGTTACATGCAACCATTCCTAACAAGTTAACATAATTTTTAATTTAATTCTTCCTATTTTTTGAACTTTTAAGTTTCAACTGATAAACGAAGGGTTAATAACGCCAGAACAATGTATTTTTTGCTGTAAGATAGGCCTAATGTTTGTATTAATAATGTATACATAGCTTTCACGTGCATAAGGCGCATGCTGGCTAACGGTAGCAGTAACCAATGAGGTTCAAACCTCCAACTTAGGTTAAACCAGCTATTTGGGCTCCCAAAAATGGTTTACCTTCCATTTTATAGTAAGCAGTGGAATTCTTTACTCTTTGGCGACCTATAATGTTGAGATTGAAAATCATTAATCCACGGGCTTTTTAATTCAAAGTAGCTGATGAAATCGTCTCATTGACATGATGACTTCACGTTGAAGACGTTATCCACGTTGACGGAGGCTGGCAGGGGCCTCAAAAACATCAACCCTGACTCTTGCCTCGAGGTTTTGGTTCAGCCTTAGAGTCAACTTTCTTTTCAATGGTTTCTACTGTTTGCCCTGACCCTCAACTCTAACCAATAACTTTGGTTTACGTGTTCTTAATGGGTTGAACCTCTTCGGTTACTGCATGCTACCATATGTCAAGTGCAACTTATCTATGCACTGAAAGCGCTGTTCTGTGCAGGGCTGGGGGCTAGAGCGAACTGAACTGAACTGAATTTGTAGCCTATCCTTTGAAACAGTTTCCGCTAGAGGGGCGATACTGTGCAGAGCAATGTCCACACCAACCACTCGCTGCTGTTTTACTGGGTTCAGCCTACACTTTCTCAATGATAATTCCTTGTCTTTCGGTAGCATCCTTGCCGATTTCTTGTTTCAGGGCCCACCATTTACTCAATAATCTATTTGCTCCATGAATGGAGCTGTCTCTTCCCATGCTGATAATTCCTTGTCCTTCGGTAGCATCCTTACAGATTTCTTGTTTTAGGGCCCACCATTTACCCAATAATCTATTTGCTCCATTCATGCAGATGACTTTTCCTATACTACTCTGGTGGCTCCTAAATTCTTGCCTAATTTGAAAGGCAAGTTATTAATATTAATCTTCTGTTTAGATACCTTTTCCGATTTACTGTTTTTTTAAACTATTTGGACAGATAATGATAAATTTAACACCCTGTGGAGTGAACCAACAAAATATTTAACATGTAAATCGTTAATTATAATTTGATTAATAAATGGAAGCATAAAAGGTTGTAATGACTTCGGTCCTATTATTTTATGCCATTTCTGTAATTTAATATACTTGTATCATGCGAAATACTGAATATTTCCACTGAAACAGTTAGTTGAACATGAAACCTCACTAAATTGAGTACAACAATCAAAGTTTTTATGAGAATTCATTAATGGTTTGAAACGTTAGGGAGATAATAAATTGGAATTTGTAAGGATGTAATCACTTTTGTCCTTCACTGTAAATCCCACAATAGAACTAACATATATAGGTTCCTTCAGTTATCCATGAAAAAATTCACATTCTGTCTTAGTATCTTTAGATAAACATTTTGTCAGAGATACGTTGATTTGTTGAATGTTTCCATTATTTTACAGCTGTACTGTCATTATTTTGATATAACAAATTGTAATACGAGTTGGGTAAGTGTTTTTAAAATAATGTATCTCATTGAAAAATTACAATACTTAAGGTTAAATTACTAGGTTATGTTTGGTCCCCAAATAAATATTTTTTGTTTGTATTTATGTAAATTATATTTAGGTCGCATTGATTTTATATATTCCATTTATTTCAAGTGATAGGTGAATATTGATTTAAAAGTGGGATATTTCTTAACTATACCAATAAAATTAACAATTTTCCGTGAAAAACAAATTATACCTTACTGCAACAATTTTTCAAAATTCTAACCCTAAATTTAAACAAAGGATTTTACATTTATACATAAAATTAAAACAACAAATTGAAAGCACAGACCTTAACTTGCACAACAACATTTCACGATGTCAGGCTGTCAGCCCAATCTTGAATTTCTGTTGAAAAAACATACACTTGTAATTTTGAAACTGCTTCATGCACTGAACTAAAAACAAAACGTGATAAACAATGAACTAATCTAGTTTTGCACAAAGTGGGAGGAAGGAGGGGAATGGTGAAATTAAATTTCCCACCATGGTGTGAATTTTAAGTCACCTGACTCAAGCATTAGCGCTCCTACACATGGGCTTCAAGGCGCCGTATTCACATTTTGTAATTCACCGTATTCCTGGGCCTAAGTGCGTAATGGGTTACTGCTGTTTTGACATGAATTGTCTTTCTTTGAGACACTAGGTGTATCCTTGAACGTGACAATGTGGGGAAATTTTTATCATTACAAATAGTGTAGGTGGCAAATCTACTAATTTTTGTGGAGGTTGGTGTTTGTCAAATCGAAATTGGTTTCTTTAATAGTGCTGGATCAGGCATCATATGCGTGTGGCTACCTGAGGCATATTGTGTTCTTCTCTATTATTAGGAGGTGTTGAAGAATTTAGTACATTATGTATTTTATATGTCCATATAGGATACAGATTCAGTATTGATTCATAATTGAGTTAGTTTAATTTTTTGGTTGAATTTAGCACATAGTTTGTTTAATGCCCTTTGATAAGTCGTTATATACATGTAGATTTGGAATCGGTGTTATGAATGAAAATGAGTGCATAATTCATTAAGAATGGGTAATTACTTCTATCGACTGCGAAGCTAAGGTTATCCGACGGTAGCGTAACGACGAGCATTGCATGGGGGGAAATCCACCTGGACTCCGAGGGTAGGGGGTACCAAAAAAAAAACCAAATAACTACAACATATTTTGCTGCATTTTTCATGTAAATTTCACAGTTTTCGCTACATCACAAGCATTGAGCATGTCATGTTTATTTTTATTTTATTTTTATAAAATTGTGCAATTCTATGAAAAATTGGTAAAGTGGATAAATTTTGAAATTAAATAAGTAAAATTGTAAAAGAAAATGGCTAAATGTTTCAGCCACATTTTCCAAGATCTGGAAAACTTGTTAAAATTTGCCAAATTTTTTGAAAAATTTCAATAGTAACAACAATTTTGAAGTTTTTTCTAAAACTGTGCGAAAATTTCCTAAAACTTCTGATATTTTCTGAAAGTTAGCGAAATTTACCAAGAAAAAAAACCCCTGATATTCTACAAATATTGTGAATGATTATCCTAAATTTCAAAAGTCCATCAAAATTTTCTTTGGGATGAAAAAGAATAAGATCCAAAGCAAACCCCAACATTTGAAATAATGGGTGTTGGGGTGGGGTGGGGGAGCTGCCGAATTTTCCCACCAAATAAGCACAGTTTCGACTAAATCTCAACTTGCTTGCTTCAGCTCCAAAAAATACAGTTCAGTTACAGTGCCCAACATAAATGATGGAACACCAGTAAAATTTCAGAAATTGGAAAAATAATAATAATTTTTAAACATGTTTGACTATAATAACATTCAATTTGAACTTATTAAATGAGAATTAACTAAACAATTTGCTTAAATCATTTATTGTCTTTACAAAAATAACGGAAAACTGAAAAGGTCCTGCTTGAAGTGCAACATAAGTGATGGGACACTTTACAAAACTTGAAATATTTCGTAAAGTATGTGCTATAGTTTTGATGACTTAATATTACGTTTAAAAGGTTTTATTTTTAATGAAATTAGCCAATCTTCTTAGACTTAGAATGTTTCCTAATAAAGTAACCGTTCCTATGCTGCCTATGCTAAATATGAAGTTGGCTAGGGGTCATTTATCCAGGAGTCCAGGAATTTGAAGAAATAATCTGTATCCTTAAACCATTCGCCAATTTCTTCACAGAAGTGCTTATCACATAAAGCCCCAAGCCAGAACGTTTCACCCATCATGCTTACAATATATTAAAGTTGCTTTCATCTGTGAGTTTGACTATGATAATCACTTCTATGAAGAAATCGGCGAATGGTTTGAGAAAGTTTTGGAAAGTTCAGAAACATTAATTCTTGGATTTTCTTCATTTTTTGATGATGTCCCCTAGCAAACTTTGTATTTAGCATAGGCAGCACAGGAATGGTTAGAAAACATTCTAAGTCTAAGACGATTGGCTAATTTCATAAAAATAAAACCTTATTAAACAGAATATTAAGTCATCAAAACTACAGTACATACTTTACGAAATATTGCAGTTTTGCAAAGTGCCCCATCACTTATGTTGCGCTTTAAGTAGTAGGACTGTTTCAGTTTTCCGTTATTTTTGTAAAGAAAATATGTAATTTAAGCGAATTGTTTTAATTGTTAATTCTCGTTGTATGTTCAAATTAAATTTTATCACAGACAAACATGTTTAAAAATTACTTTTATTTTTCCTATTTCTGAAATTTTACTGGTGACCTATCATTTATGTTGAGCACTGTATGTCACTTGCAAAGCTGAGAGGTACGATATTATGATAGCAGAATCGTAGAGGACTACATGCGAAAAAATGTTTCAATTTGCTTAGAACATATACGCTTTTGTGATAGGAGGAAATTTTTGGATATTATGCGCACAATGCACAAAGCGAACGAAACCTATATGGTACACATGTACATTACGTAATGATGATCTTGTACATTGTTTTGTTTCTCACGTTCACTTCAAACGCTAACTCCAAAAGAAACGCTTTCTGCTCAACGCAACGTAATCGAAATTTGTAGAATCATGCCTTTTAAAATAATTTTTTTGTACTTACAGGAACGTCCCACAACGGCGGCTATTCTCATGAGGCGGTCGTCTATGCTTTGAAGAGCTGCAACTACCAGTTGATCGACACTGCCAAGAGGTATGGCTGCGAAGAGCGCCTGGGATTGGCCATCAAGGTAAGTTGACGTGGCGCAAAGTACTTGGAGGGCATTGGGGCCGCAGCTGCTTTCGTACCTTTTGTTAAGTCCTATTATTGAAATGTAGACAGAACAGGCCTGGCTAATTAGGGTCCGACCGTTAATTGATGCCATAAAACCAGTTGGCCAGGTGGAATGACCCCAAGCATTATTGTGTCATGAATGCTCGGAACTGTGCTTCAATGGGTGTCGGATAATGGCGTGCAGAGTGAAAAACAAACTCAATTTTCTCCTTCAGCAAGTTTGCTTAAATATTGATAATGTCCATATTTTGATCATATAAAACAAAAATTTCCATATTGGAGCCAATGGAGCCATTTGAAAGAAAAATCCAAATTTATCTGATGACAAAATGAAAATTTTACATATGAAGGAAATTATTATTTTTTTTAAAAAAAAATGAAGCAAATTTACTAAGGAAAGACTTTTTTTGTTGTAAAATAAAATAATTTACAAAAAGTTGATGATAAAATATGACTTTTTCCCAATACAATCTACAGAATTCTGGAAAACCTGGAAAAATGACCACCTGTTTATGTTGACCACTTTTTAGTCTAGTTTTTTTCTAGTATACATTTCCTGCATAAAAATTCTCCGTATAGTGACCAGTGACCACCTGTCTATCGTGTAGTGACCAGCGTGTGTAGTCTTTTTTGCAACTTTTACATTGTCAGTGTATCTTATAAAGTGACCAGATAACAGATGAGTCACATTACATCTGTCTTTAACCCATGAACATGATGATGCTGTACTTTTTGGTTTCGGGTTTTTTCACAGCATTCATTATAGTATACGCATTCTTTGTATAGTGACCAACATAGCACTTTTTAGTGGTCACTCTAAACAGGTTTCACTGTATAACTATATCTATATTTATAAGTTATATTTCCGTAACTGTCAGATTCGGATATTATCCGAAGATGTCCATCTCCCTGGACCCAACCTCTCCGGTTAGAGGAGAAGTATTCCATACTTTGAAATTTCCCAGAACGAAAGACATTTTGTTTTTGTACAATAAACTAATTTTTAAAAAAAGTTGATGATAAAGTATTACTTTTTAGGGAGTTTTTCGGATCTCCCAAAAATAAACATATAAAAATGAGATATTTTTAATAAATAACGTGATTTATTATGGTTTTGATGTTGACGTCATTCATTTAAGTTCTGATGATGTCGTCATTAATTTCATATCATGCCTGTAAGTTCATTTCCAAACTTTATCTTTATCTGAAGAATATCGCTCGGCATTGTGAATTACAGTATGAGAATAAACCAAATAATGGACACTTTTATATTTCGTGGCCATGGCTTCAAGTAGTTTTCAACTGTCTTGGCTTCTGCTAATCTAATCGCTAATATCATTGACTAGTCAATATCATGCCCGCGTTTTCTGCTGCAATCTGCTTTTACTAATTGTTTTCTGAAGAATTTTCAAAACCTAAACTTTACTTTTAAATAACGCTTTCTATTTTTCGTAAAAGAAAAGTTAAAAAACATAATTGGATGGAAACATGTTTTGTATGGGAAAGTTTTGAAACCGTGTAGTTTAAGAAATGTTAAACTTTTCGTAAAGTGCACCTTTTCAAATTGGCAGGCATGTCTTAAATTACTTATTTTAAAAAGAATTAATTTTTAAATTAGTTGACCATGAAGTTGTCAATCATTCGAGCGCACTGTACGGTGCTGAATTCTAACGACGTTTTAGTTGAAACTAATTTGTGCGGATTCCATGACTTTTAGGAATTAGAAATTTTCTGATAATTAATATTAATTTTTAATTTGACAGGAAAGTGGCGTTCCTCGAGAGGAGATTTTCTTAACCACCAAACTTTGGCCCACGGACTATGGTTCTCATACAACCCGCCAAGCTTTTTTTGGATCCATGAACCGGTTGGCTGTCAACTATATTGGTAAATAACCGGTTATTTTTGAAATTTTGGAATGGGCTCTATTAATTATTGCTAAACGAATTCTAATATTACTTAATGCATTAGAGTTCTAAGGGTAGGCCTATATATTTTCAAAATTAATTCTACTGACAGGAACTGCACATACAGTATATACAATGTATTTTGGATCTTGAGAATGACAAACAACGAAGTAACATTGGAATAATTAATACGTAGATAATTGTATTTAGTACAGAAATTCCCTATTTAATTCTGTCTTATGTGTCCGATAAGAATGCATTTGCCAAAATCAATTGAGAAGCCTTTAAGATGATTTTTGTCCCTCTTCCCCAGATCTCTACATGCTGCATGCGCCACATTGCCCATCGTCCTGTGAGGACAAGCGGCAGCTGCTGGAAGACACCTGGCGGGAACTGGAGTTGTTATTGGATGCAGGTGACTCGTGCTTTCTCAGAAATTGGGCAGATTCCTTGTTTTCCCAAACGCTAGCAAAAATTTCAAAAAAGAAAACTTGCTATAGGGTAGTTCGAGCCAACAGGGTCACCCTAGTCCCAAAAACCTAAATGTCTTTTGAAATTGTGGACAAAGTATTAAACGACTGAAAATGTGCTTCAAATCTGACAACTTTCAAGAAGTTGTCTGCCTGTCCAAGGTTTTCAGAGTTAAAAATCTGAAAAGCTGCACGTTATTTATAAATGGTTCATAACATCATCTCTCCTTTTTCTAAAATTCACCAAATTTCAGAAGCAATAACTAATTCGAGTAAGAGTTCATTCCCTGACAGAGATTCATAAACTTTGTTATTAAGTTCAACCACTTGAAAAATAGAACAAATTTACACATTGTCTAAATTGTTAACTTTTGCTGAAAACCTTGGTGGACTTTTGAATGGAATGTATGCCAAGTTAATAATCATCCTCATAGTTTTCACGTGGATTATTGAACTTGCCATTATCTCTATAAAGTTAATTCAATTCTTTACCCTGCAGTCAGTACAATAGTACCATGTGTGAATATTTAAAGCAAAGAAGTTCCTCAAGGATTTCAGATCAATTTTGCTTGATGTCTTTAATATTCCTGAAAAACTTATCTTTACAATGCTTTCAAATGTTTAATTTGATTCCCTATAATTCCAAGATGTCCCCAAATTTTTTGTTTGGCGTATTGCAATTCTATTAACACGTCTGATTAAAAATATTTGACCTATTTTAATTGTAACCGATAAGATTGTAACCAAGTAGTACTCTATAGTCTATACTGCCTGTAGGGAAAAGAATAGAATAGAATATTCAAATGTTTTCACTACACTAGCATTTCAATTGTTACTTTGAATCACTGTACAGTGTATTCTCTTAATTATGCCCCAAAAATTATGTTCCCTTACCAATGTCCCATTTTTATACATGTATAAAATATTTCTTTTCTACCTAGGCTTTGTGCGAGCCATTGGAGTTAGCAATTTCTCTACCGACCAACTGGAGGACATGTTGGAGTACTGCAGCGTTGTTCCAAATGTCAACCAAGTAGAATTCCATCCATACCAGAATCCGTCCCAGCTTCACCATTACTGTGTAGATAATGGCATAGTGCTTGAAGGCTACTGTCCATTGGCCAAAGGAAGCATCTTGAAGGAGGAACCGATCCAACGCATAGCAAAGCGGGTGGGAAGGACTGCGGCTCAGGTGCTCATTCGATGGTCAATTCAGGTAAGCATTGCTTTGTTTGCACATACTATTGATAACATGAAAATTCCCAGTAAAAGCTAACCTAATGCATGCCTTTACTAAATTTGACAATAGCATAAATTTGTTGTTTCTTCTTGGCAGTATTTGAAGCATCGACTGAGTCTAAAAATTGCAAGAAAAGAATTTCAAATGAATATCTCATTTATAGTTTTATCATTTATATCTTAAATACTTAATAAAGGAAATGCAAGGTGCCATTATGTTACATTTAAAAAATAATCGAAAAAATTTAGATTTTACCTCTTGGACTAAAAAGCTGCTTCCAAGTTTCTATATTGTAGTTAAGTAATTCATTAATTTAATGGGTTGTTTTTTAAGTTTCTGTAATTGCAGACATAGGGTTTAGCACCCCCTTAAGTTCAATTCGCTTACGTCATTCCTAGATTGTGAAGAGCTTCCCGCATTTTATTTGAATGTTTTCCTTTGCAGAATGATGTTGTGACCATTCCAAAATCGACCAATCCATCACGGGTACTGGAAAACAGCCAGGTGAGTTGCAGTTTATCACAGATTAAGGGTTGTGTGTAACAATAGTACAAGAAAATACAAGTACACAGAGGGCCCGGTCTGCCTGAATATCATTACACTGGTAGTCTTTAGATTTGAATGCTGACTTTGAATATCTATGATCTTCGAACTGTTAATTCCTCAGATTACCTGTGATTTCGTTTGATCTTGATTTATCCTTGCTTTCCTTGGAGCGCGATTGTTTTAACTATAAAAACTCAGTACATGATGTATGCACCAAAATCCGAGGCGCAATGCAGACTGATCATTGGATTACAATTCAAACAATCCATTTTTTGCTATTTTGAGCATTTTAAATATACTAGACAAGAGTTGACTAACTAGTTACAAACTCAGGCTTGTTCCTAGAAGGATGATGGTTTTTCTCGCGTAAAGCCGAGTTTCTTGGCTCTGGCGATAAGTGAACCATGCCGATGGTTCCAAAGATGTGGGGTTCGTCCCCCGGTCGAGGTTGGTGAGAATTTCGAGGATGTGCCAAATTCTCGGAGTGGCACCTCCGTCAAATGAGTTTTAACTCTCATCGTTAAAAACCCATTGCCAAGCAATTACACTTATTAACATCTAGTTCCGTCGTTGCAGGAAATGAAAATGGTAAAGTTAATTTGTTTAACAAATGTAAATTATCACGAATTCCCCATACTTCGTATTGCTGGCTAAAAATTCTAATAGTGTTTTGCAATTGCAGGTTTTCGACTTCGTACTAAGCGATGCTGACATGGCCACACTCAACCGACTGCACGATGGGCGGCGCATCGTCGACCTATCCGGCATGCAGGACAAAATCGACAACCCCCTGCCGGACGGCTACAAGCTTCACCCGTGGCAACCACACCAAGCATGCTTCCGTCGCACCAGCTGATCCCGTACCGTACACCAGCATGCTTGCTTGCACTGTTTCCCGGAATTGCCAGTTTGGCCCAGGGCTGCAGGAATTTCCGTCCATGAGCTCGGCCTGTGATGCGGGTACCGCTTTGATATTTCACAAGCATAGACCTTTTTTTTCACTTTTTTTCCAATTACATTTCATTGAATAAAGTTTTGAACTCAACTTCGTGGTTGTGGCTCATGCATCATATAGTTATTGATATTCTTAGTTGGATGCGAGTGAAATCAAATTTGCTCCTCCTGAGAGATGATCATTGATCATCTCTTGATCAGATGTGAGCTGGTGGTGCTAAATCTTGTGTACGTTTTAATGATAAAATTAGGAAACTTGCCACTGAACTAAACAATACTTAGCTGGAAGCTGAGAGTTTGGTCAAGCATACCAACTTATTTAACATAAACAAGTTCAATAATCCATGAACAGGTTCAGTTATCATTACTACTATAGAAACTCGTGCAATGGACATAAATTTCATGTGTTTTATGGTGGCATGATATGGTAAGATGGGAACCAGACTTTTGCTAAAAGCATTCTTTGTGCAAATGACGTAGCAAAAGTTTTATTTCGTAGATTTGTAACGCCAATCTCGCACTATCACCACTACACTTCAGCTAGCACCGCTTTTAATAAATGTCCAATTCAAAATTTGATAAAGTTACAAGATTTCCAACATTCAGAAATGCTTATGCTGAAACTTAAGACTTTGAAGACTTTTGAAAATAAATTTTCTAAAATTTACTAAGATTACTTTTAAGTCTTCAAAATCCTCGACCAGGATATTTTTATTTTTGCAGAATTTGCCTCAGCAGCAATGGTTTCCGAACTTAAAATGAAACAATTGGGCTTAGAAGACAGAGTAATGTGGAACTTGACCGCGTGACTATAAATTTGGTAGATATGATTGAGTGCCATTATTTGAACAAGCTTCCATGCGGAAAAAATGGGGGAAATGCCTGATTTCAGTGAATTTGAATGTTGATGCTATTCCTTGAATATCCCGGCAGCAATCTGGGTGAATGTAACAAAGGTCGTTGAGTCGTTGACGAGAGGTGTCGACAGAGCTTGGCCAGAATTGTGACAGACAACATACAGGCCACCACCATGCAGAATTCGTTCAGAAATGTCCATAAACCCTTTTTAGCACAGTGACATTTTATTTAGGTGTTATTTGGGTGGTTGCATTTTAGAGCATATCATTCCTGAACATATTCTAACATTAAAATTGCATGTGCTTTAAATTCGGAAGCAAAGATGGACTCCGAGGAAATAGTGGCTCAGCAGCGGTCTGTTCGTGTTTTTAAATTTTGAAGACATTTTAGGAGCGGAAATGTGTGAAATGTTTTAGGCCCAAGTAATGTCCAGACATTTGGTCTATGAGTGGATTGGAAAGTACAGAAAGGGGCAGACCACTGTGAAAGATGCTCAGAGAAGTGGACGACCAGAGTCTGTCAAAAATGCTGATTTGGAAGTTTTATCTTAAACGCCAGCTGATGGCATTTTTTGAGCGAGGCATACTATATACTCGCTGCCAGTACGATAAGAAAACTGTGTCACCCAAAATGGAAATTATTTTAAGCAAATCACGTTTACATGTAATTCTCTACCAAATTTCATTAAAATGCAAAAATCCTATTACGGAAACTTAATGAACACCCCTCGTATTATCAGATTCATTAGCTTCGCCAAATAATGGAATTTTTCATATATACCATATTTATAGAGGATGGCACCGTCACGCGATAACCTTTATTTAGGTAACTACGGAAATGGTCCCAATAAAGTGGTATAAACCTTTGAAAATAGAAAAAAGTGCTTTCTATGGAAACAAACTAAAATGAGCAGAAAAAAAAAGTTGTTATATTCAACTAATAATGACCAATTTTCCAACAAAGTTGAATTTGTTTTTTCCAGTGTTCAGATGATTTACATAAAGACAATGCAAAGAAACACAACCACTGTGTTATGACTTATATCGCTATTCTTAATTAAGAAATTTGAGAAAACAGAAGTTCTTAGAACAATGATTATGTTCAATATCTGTACAGTCTTTGAAATATTATAACCAGGTTTAGGAACATATTAATTCCTATGGAAAAACCTATTCAACATTCGAACCAATTTGTTGGAACGGATTGTGACTACACGGTGTTTTTGAACTCATGGTACAAACTCAAACTGGTGTTAAGAGTGAACTAAGGTAAACATATTTCACCATAGAACCTAGGGTCCAAAGGTCACCTTCATAACGAGCTTTTTTTTCAGCCGAAAGCGACTGAAAACCGAGCCAAGGCAGGCTGAAAAAGTCTATCCTCGGCATGCGCTAGTGTATGTCAGTCGCTTTCGACTGAAAAAAGCTCGTTATGAAGGTACCCTTACTTGAGTTGTGGCAACGAAATGGAAGCATACACAAATCAAGAACTGGCTGATATGTATTTCATTTATGGGCTTGCTGATGGCAATGCTAGATTGGCACAACGATGATATGGAGAACGATATCCAAACAGACATTTGTGGGATTGTCTTGATGCTACTTTTTGAGCCCAATGGATTGGCAGAGGTGGGCCTGTTGCTTGGCCCCCAAGGTCTCCAGATTTATCATGCCTGGATTTCTTCCTATGGGGACAAATGAAGAACGTAGTGTATGAGACTCCAGTGGCCAGAATTGTGGTTGCTGTGGGCAATGTAAATGACATGCTGGGCATCTTTGAAAGAGTGCATCAATCAATGCATCGCCAATGTGAGGCTTGTATTAATTGTAATGGTAGAACGTTTGAGCATTTACTGTAAAACATTGTAATAAACACGTCATTGTTGAAAAATTCTGTGCCAACATTAATTCCATGTAAACCATTCTGTGCCAACGTTAATTCCTTGCAACTTTTTAATAGTGACTTTTGGGCCCTAGGTTATATGGTGAAAAATGTTTACCTTAGTTCATTCTAACACCAGTTTGAGTTTGTACCATGAGATCAAAAACACCGTGTATAAACATTGAATGCAAACTATGCTGCAATTTTCTGAAGAGTTTTAATATAAAACATTTATCACAGCATATAAACAGGCATGAAAAAATATGAAAACTAAGCAAGAAAAAATAAGAAAAATTATCAAGATCAGAACCCAGAGTATCCTTCGGCCAGCTTCTTGCTCATTACTTCCATTTCTTCATCGGTCATATTTTCGGCCAGGGAGATGGCATTGCTCAGCACCACCGTTTCCTTGACGTTACGACCTTTGATCCAGACACGGCCATTCATGCCTACTGCCGATTCGAATCGGAATCGATCGCCCAGGCACTTGAACAGAGGACAGGTTTGTGACAAAAGTCTGGAATTTAGAGAGAAACATTGCTTTAACAAGTATTTTGGGATGCTTTTCTTAGTTATTTTGTTAGGATTGTCCAGGAAGAATTTTTATTTTCTTAAGAACGTAACGTTTCTAAAGATTACGTTCCCTCCTTTGAATCATTATTCTTTGATTGAGCAATCTTGAAAAAAATGTTTGGGACTAGTTCTGGACTGTATTATTACAATTATTTTTGGAACATTTTGGACAAGCATGTCAACAGTGACTTTGGAGCAGTTTTTTCCCTAGAATGTTTCTATATTTGCCATTCTACGTTGGAACATTTTTAGCAGAAAAGTTATCAGTTATGCTTGGAACGTTACCAATCATCATCGAGAAGCTAGAAGGATTTTGAAGGGTTTTCAAACTTCATATTAGCAATAAGAAAGAGTGGAATATGTACGACCATCGTTAAAGATGCAAGAAATTGTCTGGAACGATATCAGGCAGGCTCAAGAAGCTAGGAAGACTTTGGTACGTTGTCAAGGAAGACAAGGAAGGCAGTGAAACATGCCCAAGAATATCTCCAAAAACGTAGCATGTATTTGGGCCATGTCCAAGCATTGATCAATAAATTAGGAATAACTTAGAACCTGCCCAAACCTTCTTTTATAAATCAAGAATACTTTGTAACCCGCGGCATGTTGCGTTCCATAAATTAAAATGACTTTGGAACATGCCCAAGTCTCGTTCGATAGATTCGGAAGTCTGCAACATGCCAAAGATTTGGAACATGTTCAATCAACGTTACAAAAACTTGGATCGAAGACTTTGGAACACGCCCAAACATAGTTTATTATATCAGATACTGTACGTAGAATATTTTTTTTCCAAAATAACTTTACTTTGTATTACTTATTCATACTCAGCACAGTACTCTAAATCTTTCCCTGCAGAATACTGTTGGGTACTCCTTTTGAACACCTTGCCTGCATTACCCTAGATTACAATGACGTCAGCCCTTTCTCCTGAAGATCCTCCATCAGGTAAATACTTTCTCAAAACACTGATGTTTGAATGCCAAATAGTGCTTTAGTCATAGTTTCTCGTAATTTCTAGAACTACAGGTGCAGGTTGAGGCGCGGTCAGGGAGCGGGTTTTCCCCAATTGGACTCCCAACCTGGACGCTTCTGGGCATGGACGTTGATAATCGATGTAATCGAGCCTGCTCATACAACTCACCTGGTTGATTGGTATTTCAAAAACTACATTTTTTGTGCAGGAAAAATCACACGTCGGTAACTGCATGATTCAAATGACCTTTACACGCGCCAATATTTTGGGGAAAAAAACTTTTCTTTTCAACTTTTTCTCAATGAAAATATTGATCATTTAAAAAATTTATTTAAAATTGTCAATTCTGTCTGTTCTTTTCTAAAATAATAAAAAACGAATTTGGAACATTCTAGAAAAAATCAAAACATAAAACAATCGTATAATAAGATGTTTTCCTGATTTTCTTACCATAGCATCCCCTTCACCCTGAAAACTAAGAAAATAACTTGAACGGAAATCCTGATTTTGAAATTGTGGCCAAAAAAAAATTTTTTCCGCTTGAACAAAGTGACACACCTCGACATTTTTCATTCTCATTGAAGCAAATTTTAAATGCATTTAAGGCATGTTTTAATGCATTTTACTGAATATCAATGTATAGAGCTCATTTAGCTTAAATTAATACCGCCTAAAACCGGAAATTGACAATTTTTGAGTTGTCATGCAATTTTGAAGCACAAGGTGATGTTTCTCAAAATTAAATTTTAGAAAACGAGTATTGTTATATAGTGTTATAAGAAAGTCCAGGATATTGATCCGTTTTTGAAGAAGACCTCTAAATTTCAAAAACCATTCCAATTCACATTTCAGCTGGTAACAAAAATAACTACTTTGAAATTTAATTTTAAAATATTTTATGAATAACCTCGTTCGAGGCTTCTGAACGCTTCTTGCAAGAATGTTTCAAGAACGTAATCATAAACGAAAATCGTTTCACTACTCACTTCCGGCTCAGGTTGAGGGAGATGTCGAACAGAAAACCGCCTTCGTCTGGAATCCCGAAGCCGGAGCTCTTGCCATGACGGTCCACGCACACCAATTCTGGCTCCAAGTCCTTATTGGCCACCAACAGCTTGGCGTAAACAACGTCACCAATCTAAGAAAAATGAACGGTAAAAGCACGTTAGGTCAATTCTGCTATAAATACCTCTGCATTCGATTTCAAAATCGATCTTCAGATCTTCAGAGGTCAATTTTCCATGACCGCGTTTTAGAAATTAATCAGAAACAGGTATATTTCATTCTTTTTACAAATGTCAAGTTTTAAAGTTACATTCGTAAGGTGGTTGCAAGAATGGGCGAACTGTTAGTGTTTTTGGATGTTGTGTTTTAAAAGTTTAAATTTTGAGACCAAAAAATTGGACTTTGTTGAAATGTTCTAAAAATGAAAAAAAGGGCT
Organism: Megaphyllum sjaelandicum; assembly: GCA_034698745.1. NCBI lineage: Eukaryota > Metazoa > Arthropoda > Diplopoda > Julida > Julidae > Megaphyllum > Megaphyllum sjaelandicum. The sequence goes on from JAQGBX010000936.1 coordinate 21,324, forward strand.
TGTTTGGGAAAAGTACGAAGAGTTTAAAAATGTCCCATTCGACTATTATTGACCCATTTCTTATCGGTAACTTAAACTGTAACTTTGTTTGGAACTGGAAACTTGCATTCCTGTTTCGGAAACCAAGTTTTTGTTTTAGTTTTCATGGTGTTTTCCCACCTTAAAAGATACCGCAAGGAAACATACCCAGTTCTATAATCAGCTGGTCATGTTTAGATACATGTACACAGTACATTGTCTTATTCTTAATAAAGTAGAAAAAACAACGACAAAAGCAAACACATTAGTTATTTTTGTAAAAATTTCTATTTAAAAAGTACATGTATGTACTGTAAATACAGTGTAGTTATTAATAAAAGTGCAGTTTTTTTCGGAAGGTGGGGAGATGTATTAATTTTTGAACAAACTCTCATTTATTCAGAGAAAATGTATTGATTTTTGAGAAAAACTGTACATAGTTTTCAAAATTTTGAGAAACAAATAAATATTTTAAGCATTCTTGCTCCTGTAAAAATCTTTTAAGCAATATTGAAAGATTCCCCGGCCAAAGAGAATCGTTTTTTGTTTGTTAAAATGTATCAATTTTTGAACAAATTATTATTTACTCAGAGCAATTACATGTAAATTAATTTTTAGGAAAATTGTTTAGTTTTCAAAAATGTTGTAAAAAATAACATACTGTATACCCCCTGGCAAAAATCTTTTAAGCGATAATTTGCATGTAAAAAAAATGCCCGGTCAAAGTGCATCGGTTTTTTATTGTTGTTGTTATTGTGGTTGTTGTTAAAATGTATCAATTTTTGAACAAATTGTCATTTACTCATATCAACTGCATTGATCGACGTTTATTTAGTAATTTAATTCACCGACCACATGAAGATGGCCTCATTTGCATTGATTTTTCTGAAAATTATGTACAGTAGTTCATCAAAAAAAATTAAAAACATTTATCCTCTGGCAACACTGATTGCATGTTAAAAGATGCCCGGTCAAAGTGCATTGGTTTTTGTTGTTGTGAAAATGTAACAATTTTTGAATAATTTGTCATTTACTGAATCATGTCAACTGCATTGATTTTTATGAAAACTGTGTTGTTAAAAAAAATTAAAAACAACATTTACCCCCTGGCAAAAATCTTTTAAGCACTGATTGCATGTTAAAATAAAAAGATGCCCGGTCAAAATGCATCGTTTTTGTTGTTGTTGTTGTGAACATGTATCAATAATAATAAGCCATCACACGACTGTTTCTTACCAGGCTTGAATAAAGACGCATGGCGTCGAAACGTTGCACACAAAATAACTTGTGTTTCTGGTCGTGTGATGGCTTATTATTATTGAATGATTACGACCACTTGAAGATGTTTCCTTTTGTGAACATGTATCAATTTTTGAACAAATTGTCATTTACTCATCAACTGCATTGATTTTTCTGAAAATTTTGTAGTTCTTCAAAAAAATTTACAAACAACATTTACCCCCTGGCAAAAAAACTTTTAAGCACTGATTGCATATTAAAAGATGCGGGAATTTACTGATAATTCAAGATCCGAATAATCATCGCTTCCTTTTCTGAGCAAGGTCACCGGTCACGTACCAATTCATTAACATTTTCCCACAAATTCCAATAAACCCAAAACTTGTGTTCGGAGTTCACGAGTCCAGAGACCCGAGTCTAAACTGTTTACGAAATTTGAACTCCTGAAAAAAATGCATTCTTTTGCATTTTTTTTTTTAAACGTACTGCTTTGTTTTTCGTCTCCAGGATAATTAACGGTTAAGGCCAGCGATGGACACGGGTTAGTGTCCCTCATCCGTGAGGGAAGGCTGCTCACGTGAGCGGCCCCGGGCCAGTTCTTGGCCAAGGTCGGCAGAGATCGCGAGATCTTCATTCGTCCGGTGGCCGTCGAGCAAAGCGATAGTAAGGCATAAATGGAACGGGAAAGCGCAGAAATGGTAAGACATGCTTAGTCTTGTTTTTGTTTACTGGTTTTGTAACCCCTTTTTCGAGGTTAGGCAAACTTACGAATTCGCGAAATGCACATGCACGAAAAATTTTTTTCGGAAAACCTCTGCATCACGTGTTGTTGAAATCATCCATTGAAGGTACCGATGAAATCCAACAAGTGACTTGAAATCAGAAGGATTTTGCCAAATTGGAATGGCTTCAAATCCCGGCCAATTCGTAAAATGTTAGATAAATTTTAGATAATACTATACATGTACATGTACATGGAAATAGATAAATTCAATAAAAGAAGGACTATGCCCCTTCTGACTGATTATACTTTGGGTTCCTGGAAATTCCAAATATTCGGGATTAAGATTTAAATGCAGCGAAGACTTCTTCATGATTTAAGATTTTGTTAATGTTTCCTTCACTTACAGTAGATCCAAATGAGTGAGTTACTTCGGACATATTATCGATTAAGTATTATAAAGATTCAATGATAATTCATGCTGTCTAGATGATTCAAAACTTTGGGTGCGAGCACAAAGAATGCTAAAGTGACGCCACTGCATGCGTTGTGCAAGAGTAAAACATTCCACGTAAAACCATGCAAATGTACAAAGAATGCTTCTTTTGTACTTGTTTTCAGCTTTGGGGTGCACAATGAACTCTGATATCAGCATGATGGTCAGTGTATTTGGTGAAACAATCCACGTAAAACCATGTATATCTTTCGATGTGCTTCTTTTAGCTTCTTTCGTGCTTGTTTTCAGCTTTGGGGTGTACCATGAACGCTGATGTCAGCGTGATGGTCAGTGCACTTGGTGGTGTAAAACCTTGCACATGCGCATTGGCATCTCATGATGAGCGCAGGACATGTTTTTACGGTACATAGGCGGCATCATGGCTACTTTTGACCAATAGTGATCTGTGTGCCATTCTGTGTCTGAAAAATCTGCTTTCGGTATTCCAATAAAGATTGTTAAAAACATTCATGAAAGCTTATCAGCGCTTCTTGTAAGTTCAGCCTGGCTTAGCTTTATTTGTGTGCGCCCTCATTTAAAAAGCATTCCTCATTCTTATCCCGCTTTGTTCGTGGCGCTAGTATACACAGAGTGGTAAACGCCTGCAATATGTATTCTCATTCTGTCTCATTCTGTCTTGAAGATGGTGAAGTCATCTGAATCTTGCCTTGCTGGCTCTTGGGAGGGACTGATCACATAGGCTACCTCCCCCCCCTCCCGTTCTCACAATCTGAAAAATTCAGTTTTTTGGGATTTAAACATTTTTGAAAAGTAAGTTACAAAATTAAAATAAAAGTCAAATTTTTGAAATTAAAAATATCGGAAATTTTAAAATTAAATAAAAAATAATGTTTGAAAAAAAAGCAGATAAGTGACAATTGATTGTCGCAAAAATTTGGAAAATTTTCATCGAATAGACATTTTTCATTTTACCTTTTGGCGAATTCAACGCAATTTAAATGAGATCAGTAAGAGTCCAACAGATTCTTAATTTGCATTCAGTTAAATAGGTTAAATATTTAATTTTCAAGTAAATAAGGGAACATTTAAATGTATACTTTGAATTAAGTGTGTTTGAACCATAGGAGAATTCAATTTGTTTTTAGAAATATTATTGCTCGATATATTACCCCGCGATTTCGCAAATATATCCAAAATACAAAATGATCATTTTCTGAGTAACTTATTTCTTGAAACAAACTGACTCCATTGGTTCAAAGCCCGTCACACACGAGGCAATTTATATCCAGAAACATGTTTCCAAAAATATTGCTTGATATTTACACTTGTGTTGGGGAAAAATTCCCTTCGCAAATATATTTCCAGAATAGAATATGATACTATTCTGAGCAACTTATTTCTGGAATTAAGAAACTAACATTATAGGTTTTACAGGCATGCACAAAAGTGTCCTTCTGTGAGATAGCCACTCATGAGAGACTGGACTAAGCAGTGCTGTCAAGTTAGTTTATGCACATTTCCCTTAGAAAAAGTGGTGTCAAATACTGTAGGGATATACACGTATTATGAGTATATTAATACAGATCCATGTGAGCAGCAACAAGAAATCGGTTCAGTTGACATAACTTCCCAGCAATTTCTCGCAATTTATTTCCGGATATGTTGGAACAGCAGTTTCATTTGTGAACTTGTGAAATCGATCTAGTGCTCGCTTCTAAATTCTGTTATTTCATTGATTGTTAATTTATTTATATATTTTTCTGTTTAATTAATGGTAATTTAACATATGTATACTGTAGCTGGGGATTTGGGTGTTATTAAATTAATTAAAGGATTTCAAGGACTGTCGGTATCAGACCTTCGATCCAAGGGATTAACATGGGATATTTGTATAAGAAAGACTTAAATGAAATCCGTTAAACATTGCTAATTGTGCTAATTGCGCCCAAATTGGCCTTGCCTAAATTAACGCGTTAAGTTTAACGAAAAATCGATAAGTTATTAAGTTTGAGAAGGCGCCAAGAGGAGGGATTTAGCAAAACCCTATGAGCAAGCAATGAATTCTTGTGACATTTTCGAATAGCCGTTAATGACGATGTCAACTTTGTCAAGGTGACCAATAGAGTTGCGAGAGTTAAGATGGTGACGCCAAATTTGTCAAACACTCTTCGGAAATTTCGAGCAACTGCAATTAAGCTTGTTTAACTGCTAATTAAGTTCGGCCGGACGGTAATTTAGTTAATAAGAGTAACGTTCCGAATTCGCTTTGAAAATTCCGCTTTTTTTAAAATTAGAATAAAAATTTAGCACAATGTGACTAAATTTTGTTAAAACTTTTTCCTCAAATTGGAAGTTTTGCTGAAACTTTTTCTGAACCACATCAGTAATTTATCACGATGTAGCAGAAATTCGTCTACCCTAAATTCCTTTCATTTTCACAGAGATTCCACTGGCCATTTTGAAATTAGTTTAAAAATTTAGCACAATACATTTTGTTAAAACTTTTTCCTGAAATTGGAAGTTTTCCTGAAACTTTTTCTGAACCACATCAGTAATTTATCACCACATGTAGCAGAGATTAGTCTACCCTAAAAAATTGTTTCATTTCCACAGAGATTCCACTAGCTATTTTGAAATTAGTTTCAAAATTTAGCACAATGTGACTAGGCCTATATTTTGTTCAAACTTTTTCCTTAAATTGGAGTTTTGCTGAAACGTTTTCTGAACAATATAAGTAAATCACCATGTAGCATGATTCGTCTACCTTAAATTCTTTCATTTTCTTAGTTCTTTAAATTTTATTGTTCCAAATCAACTCAAACAAAACTACATAAACTAACCATAACCTCAAACATTATGAAACAGAAAATGTATGGAAACTTTTGTTTCTGTTGGCATTAATAATAAAGAATTTTCAACAACACTCAGGGAAATGTTTGGGAGCAAATTGAAGGAACAAGCAACAGAAGCAAAGTTCTGTAAGGATTGCATGTGCAGTGCCTCACAGAAATGTTTACTTGTGTTGTTAAACTTCGTTTGATCTTTGCCGCTCCTGATGGAAACATAAAACGTAGGAAACTTATTTCTGTTGGCATAAATAATAAGGAACTTTAGGCGACAATCAAGGCAGGGTTCCCCAAGAACTTTCATTTTCAAATTCCCTGACTTTTCCAGGTTTTTAAACAAATTTCCCTGTTCAATTTTGCAAAATCGACGCAGGACAATATTCAAAATTTTGTAAAATTAACTAATGACAATTTTGAACAAATATCAAAATTAACGAAGAAAAATCTTCAAAATTAGCATGAACAAATTAGTATTCGAAAAATTGTCAAAAATTTTGATAATTTGCACAATGAAATGGCTCAGAATTTTGTAAATTTGCCCTCGAAATCTGTTAAAAATTTTACAAATATGAACTCGAAAACAGTTAAAAAAAAATTCAGATTTGTCCTGGAAATCTGTTCAACATTTTGCAAATGTGTATAGGCTACTCGGTAAATATGGCTAACATTGCATGTTGTGTGAGAAAGTGTATATTTTAAGGAAATAATGCTTAATACTGGGTCAAGGTTAGCAATTTATATAAAAGATTTTGATAGAGTTTATTCGCAAGTTCAATTGAAAGAAAACATCGTATGATCCATGTGTCGGAAATTTCGCTTGATTCTTAATCACTGCGAGCATTGGCATCTTTTGGGCAATTTATGGTGTCAGATTTTGAAAAGGCAATTGTGTAGCTGTTGCTTTAAATTAGACGATGGTTGAAACCACAAAGTGGAGCCACTATTTTGCTTTAACAAAAACGATACAAGGGAAATCAACAAAAGTGGCATGGATACATTTCGAAAAATAAAAAAGGATAATTCTTAAATTTAAAAAAAAAATGTTGATCAATTTCGTCAATAAAATGCAGTACAAGTATGGACTCGTTTTAGCAAGACTAATATTTACAGCAACAAATAACATTTAACTATGATTAATAATTTCACTTCGGATTATGAATAAGTTGCAATTCCAAAATGCCACTGGCGTTACAATTAAGCTTAAAATCTAGCATTAAAATTCAAGAAAGTACTTTAATGATTTTTTTCAAATGGACCCTTAGTTTATATTCTGTCCACCTTCCTACCCATTTGATGCATGCTGATAACAAAATATCATGCATTTTATTTCCTCATTATAAGGTGACTATTAAATGAATTTCAACAATTCACATTAAAATCTAGCATTAAAATTCAATAATTTGCTTTGATGATTTTTTTTAAATGGACCCTTAGTTTATATTCTGTCCCCTTTCCTACACATTTCCTGCATATGCTGATACAAGGTGGCTATATAGTAAATGAATTTCCAAAATTTTCCTTTGCGTATTTTGACAGGACTGCGATTAAAACTCAACAAAAACCAAACTAATTCCTCACGTGTAATGGATCGATTAAAGGTGGAAAAAAGAATATCAAGGCTAATAGTTTATTAACACGCTTTAACTCCGCATTGCATATATTATTAAATCAAATCGGCCTTGATTTTTTGTTAATTTTTGAAAATTCTAGATCACAGCTTGGAGAAGCTCCGCAGTCTAAACAGGAATCCGAGAAAACACTGCATGGGCAGGGCAAAATTCTGATATGAGATTGGCAGGGTGATGATTCTGATAGAAGATTGGCAGAGTGAGGATTCTGATAGAATATTGGCAGTGACAGGATTCTAATAAAGAATTGGCAGGGCAAGATTCTGATAGAAGATAGGAAGGTTGAGAGTTTTGAAAAAGATTGGCAGTGTGAGGATTCCTTATGATAGAAGATTCGCAGTGCGAGAACTCCTTATGATAAAAAATTGGCAGTGTGAAGATTCCTTATGATAGAAGATTGGCAGTGTGAGGATTCCTGATTGGCGATTGGCCAGGTGAGGATTCTGATAAAGAATCGGCAGGTCAAGATTCTGATTGAAGTTTGGAAGGGTGAGGATTCTGATAGAAGATTGACATGGTGAGGATTCTAAATTTCTAATAGAAGATTGGCAGTGACAGATCGGCAGTGACCTTACCGAGCAAGGTGGCTTAGAGGTTAGCATCCTCGTCTTGCATTCCGTAGACTCAGGTTCGATTCCCAGGTCGACTAACCTCGATTGTGGTTTTTCATGGTTTCCCACAATTCCACCAGGCGAATGCTGGGATAGTTCCTATATTAAATCGGCCATGACCGTCTTCCTATCCCATCCCACCCTACTCGTTCAAATCCCAAATACGGG
>JAQGBX010000937.1:0-28999 GCA_034698745.1 Megaphyllum sjaelandicum
ATGCATTTAAATTACCGATGGTTTGCCCGCTGGTTGGCGCTAGTGGTAAAAAAATTATCATTCTTAATTTAAAAGTTGTGTTGTGTTTCTAGCCATACACTAAAACTAGTTTAATCCAAAAAAAATTGGTCACAGACCAAGCCTTAAACAATTTCTGAAGATTACGAACGTATGCAGTATGAGACAGCGAATTCAATACATGATACTATAACGTGAATTTCCTCATAGTGAATGTCATTGCAAATATACAATACATGTACAAGTCTTATCAAATTAGAACGAAATGCATGTACAGTAGGTATTGCAAAGATTCAGTTTTCGAAATTCACACGGCTAAGTTCCTAAAACAGGGTTCGGGTAATTACACAGCAATCATTTTTGGTTGATAGCATGTCTTTAAAATGCATACTTCAGAACCATTAAATACCTTTTATTGAAGGTTAAAACTAATTTACGATGACGTCATGGACGTATGCAATCGTAAAAATTTGGCATGATCAGCGTAACAGTTTGAGGTCTAATCAGATTTACCACTACAATGCCGTAATTTCTCACGTCTATTTTTTTACAGTTTTCTACCATGCAAAGGAACACGTATAGATTCAAGAAAATTAAAATTGTTGGAATAAAACTTTTTAACACAGTGTAACCATTTAAAAAAAACTCGAATTATATGGATTTCTGGCAGTACCATAACAGCTTTAGTCAATACGTTATAACGGAGAATTCCCCGCCAAATATCGTGGGATAGGATTTCATTCCAACTTCGATGAAACTTTAGTTCTTATTGTTAAAGACATGTTTTGCCTGACTTCGGATAATACGAACTATACGGTTTATGCTGACATCCGTTGAGATTCGTTTCAACAAGTTTCGATTGTATTTGAAAATTAAACTTACATGTACTGTATAGCTCGCTGAGAAAAATAAATGTACAAAATGCTTAATATGACATGAAGTTTGCACGTGCTGTGCGTTCTTGCAATGGATCATTATTGCATCATTTCCGATTCAGTGCATTATACGGTGCGTTTGCAGAATAACGTGCAGTGTTGCCTTTAATTTTTTATCAGGTGCTTTATCTTTTAGCTTTTTGCTTCAGAACAGTGAGAAAAAATTGACGATTTTAAGCTTTTATGCCGACGTCTATAATTTAAATTAACGCATATTAGAGCAAGAAATAAGCGTGAGACGGTCTACTTACATCAATTCAATGAATTCAGGCGAAATTACATGTACATCATGAAACATGCGACTAAGAGAGCTACATGTAGCTGGCATAATTTTAATGAACAACTAGACCTTTAATAATCTGAATTTTCCACATTTCAAAGTAAGGCTTGTACATGAATGCAAATCACATGCAAATAGGCCTACAATGTGAAATTTATACGGAACATTTGGCGCAAAAATGCCACAGCGTATAAAAAAATGACCTTTTGCTCTTTAAATCACTTTAAGCAACAGGCATTGTGCAATGAAAGTATTTTGTGGAAGAAGTCGATACAATTTTATGAAACTATATTAAACGGAATAAGAAAAGTAGATGTTATTGATTGAAAGCATACTGTGATGAAAGTCTCAATAGGGGTACTCAGAAAGAAGCATTACGAATGTTACTTTGGCAGTTGCGAAATAAAGTGTGCAAAATGAATGCATTAATTGGTTTAAAAAAGAACGATAAGCTTAATCTTGAATGACTTCACAGCTGCCAAGGTACGATTTTAAAAGCTCCCATTTGAGTTCCCCTATTATTTCATCATGTTGAACACCGACAATTTTAATTGCGTTAGTTATTTGTAAGGAAAGAATCTCATGGCTCGCCCTAATGATTACTTTCCAAATGTTTTTGTAAGGACTATACAGTATGTTCTTGACACATGTGCATGTATACTGTATGACTTCCTTAAAATTTTAGCAAGAAATCGGAGGCTACAATTTTCTAATTAGTCACAATTTTATTTCCGGTGCAACGCTACAGTAAATGCAGTATCTACAGTATAGTAAGCTGCATGAAATTTACTATGAAATTAGATGGGTGCCTACAGTATATACACTATTGTAGTAGTGAAGTTTTTTTTGAGAAATTCCAAAATCGGTACCTGATTTAAGAGATATGGGACATTTCAAACGTGATCATCTTTTTGCTGGCAAAAAGGCGGATGTAGGTCGATTGTTAAGGGAGGTGCTTATAATTTCTCTTCATTACGGGACGCATATGTCCAACGCACTTGACCCAAATTTAGCCACGTATTTGGTGCACTAGCGTTCAGTAATGCCGAGCTAGATAAAAAAAATTAAAACGAACTACGCATTCAAAAGGTTAATTATAGCTAGTACACTGAATCGGTTGACTGAGTTTTTTTTTTCAAGTCTGCAAATGAAAAGGCAAATTTTGCCTTTACTATGGAAGTTTGCATACTTTTCCTTCATTCAGTAGGTAACCACGTAATGTGCATGTAGTTCAACTGAGATGACTCAGCAGATTCCACTATTTATAGAAAGATCATTGACATTTCCATAAGATTCTTCCAAAATACTGGTATAATTTTTGAAGAAGTCTAAAGCCAGCCAATATGGATTTTGTTTATAAATTTTGATAAGGTAACAAGGTTTTTCAAGATTCCAAGCATCATTTCTGACATATACCGGGCTATAACCATAATATGTTATAACCTATTTCCATGTTTATGACAAAAAGCAAGTACAGGAAGTTTTTTTCCGCATTTTAGCAACATACTGTACCGTTACACATTTGAACCTTTCACCTTGGTCAAGTCAGTACCTTACAAATCCAAAACTGCAATGACGGAGATATTATAATAAATATTTACAACTTAGAAACAGCAGCATTATAATCTACACTATATAATGTTGGGAGGTTTTCAATTATTAGTACTGTATATGCATGAGGGTTGTAAAATTGTCGAGGATCCAGGAGTCATTTTAGAACATTTATAAGTTTATATAACAATGCCCACCCCAACGAGCTGCTATTTATAACATTGTTATACAATATACATGTACATGTAAACATTTTAAGCAAGGTGGCAAACAGGCAATGCAATATACAACTTCAAACATTGGACATGTTCATAAGTTCTGAAGATTTTAAAGTCTGAATGATGGAGTTTCACATCAAACAGCATGTTCTGGTTAATCTTCGATCAACAACGTCTGGATCATCTGTAATCACTTTTTTTTTCAATTCCCGTAGAAGTGTCGCATAATCTGCATAGTACAACTATACGACTTAACATCATGAATGAACAGATGCAGTATCATATACTTTTTATGTAACAGGAAGAAGTTTTATTTCAAGAAGAGGGTAATAAGATGAACTCTCGAGCCTTGACGCTTGTCGAATCCAATTCCTTCTTTATTAAGAGCGTGCACTTTTAAGTAAGCCTATAACTCCGCTTCCAAATATGGTTGTCTTTGGATTATGCCCGCGATCGATCAGAATTAATTGTGCGGAATGCTTCACACTCCAATGGCGGGAGCGGATTGGGAGCGTCTTATACGAGCTACAGGAGCCATTACTCGCAAGAAGCTATCAGCATCCCATGGCACTGCTGCTGGATCCCATTAATGAGATGCTCGCATTTCCAACATTTCAGCTGGGGGGTCACATGCAGGTTATAGCAATTTCATTTTGTGCAATCGCTTTTCTTATCCACACATAAGTGTACTTGATGGCTCCCCTATCAAGTGGGAGGTCTATAAAAGAAGCCCGTTTCTGAGGCGAGCTGCGTAGAGGTTAGCGTGTGCCACGAATTTGATGGCGTCATCATGTATCGTAAAAGAACGACAAAACACCGTTTCTGGAGATTCGTTTCAGTTTATGTAAAATTAAAATTTGCTGGAGAAGCTTCCTGCATCGGATGGCCCATCAACGCGAAATGCGCGTCATCAAGGAATCTGAATTATTAACATACTTTTTTTGTTGTCAAAAATGGACCGTTATTGGATATTTGAGCCACTGTATTACGAGGATACATTTTGGAGTGCATGCACGTACATGTATTGAGTGAAATTTCTGGCACACCATGGCCAACACCCTGCAAAATGGTTATCGTTACCCCTTCCTGTTCCGGAATGACTGCGAGAAGGGGGAGAAATCTATGTACAGTGTATACTGCAAATTAATAATGATAAAAATAACTTAGAATAAATGTAATAATAAATGTTAATGACTACACTCTGAATATTACAAACATGTTCACGAAAATAAAAATTTGAGAATGTAGCAAAACCTAACAAAATATGGATATACTATAGAATAATAATGATAATAAACAAAGTGTTCCATTCTCTTTAAGAATTTATCACACATTTCTTAGGCATAGTATAATTATTTTGGTTAATATTCTCCATAGGTAACGAATGTAAATCACCATAAAATTAAAAGGCGAAAATTTTAAATTTAGCACGTTAAAACTTTTGTTTCCTGTTACAGGTATACTGATGTCAGACTAGATGGCGCTTTTTGAAATTAAGTTGTTTTAATTAATTTCAAAATAACGTGAATAATCCATCGGAAGCTTGAAAATACGAAATTCTTAACTCCTGGTTATTTGATGTCCTAAAACTATCTTCGAAATAAAATGCACTAGACAATGGACTCGTATAGGACACCCTTTTAAAAGCTAATCGAGAGTTTTAAAACTGATTTGTGCATTTCGTCAATTTATGAAATTCGTTGCATCCACGACATTTGACGCATATCAGCTAAAGAGTTCACCTAGACAGGCTGCACCTATATAATCTAACTAGCATACGTCCACGAAATTCTTTTATTTACATATTTTATTATACAGCATTCCTGCTTGAAAGGAAAGTATCTGTAACTTCCATTAGCATCCTATAAGGCGCTAGATCTTGCCAATGTTTTCACAGAATCTTTCAAATCCATCCGTGTGATAATACTGATGAAAACGTGTTGTACGAGCAACAGCTTCAATCTTGAGAATTATAAACATGTCATGAGCATCGAATGGGATGCGCAATGCAGTAAGCCCGTATTCAACAGGTTATCGAACATGTCAACCCTCCGTCAACATCCACGGAAGAGAAGCAGTAAAGAGGTAACCCTGCAGGCTGCAGCCAAGACACCGGTTTGCAAATGTCGTTGACCAAGCATTCCTGGCGTTGGCAGCTCAACGGTGGTCCTCACGTGTTGACCCAAGCCAGAACATCAAAAACGCCGTTGAATTCAACTTCTCCAAAAACTGCTTCCAGTGCTTATCGTGTTACAAACACCTCACAGATATGCCATCGAGGCATCGGCATGCAACAACAGCTCCCAAACATCGTTGTTTCACCGGAGCTGAAACAGGCTCAACAGCCCCTTTGGGCAAAAACATACCACAGCTCCTCGACTCACCTACAGTACGTCGTTCTGAGCAAATGGTTAGCCTCAGTTTCAACTGCGAACCTTCCGACGCGTCTGCGTACCAAAGGTAGATGCGTGCTGAGGATGCTTCAGTCACACCAGAGAAGGCATTCAACCGAGCATTTCCACCGGATTCGACTGAGCCTACAAAATTAAGCTTTTTTTTACAACGCTGTGAAACTGAGGGGAGACCAGTGCAGGTTTTTTTGTTTTTTTTTGGTTGTTGTTCGGCTTGGAGGACCCCTCCCCGGCTAGTGTGTTCATTGCCAATGAAACCGAGCTACAGGTGAATTAAGAGCAATTTCGCTCCTCGAATCCACGCCTTCTTCCCTTGGCTTTGTGCTGCATCGAATCGCACTTGCGGGGGAACCGGAGCGAGGAGCTATCCGCAACTGCTGCAAAGACCCTGCCGATGACGAGGGCAGCGACACGGCATGGCTGTCCGGAATAACCCACGCTTTCGGGAATTTCGTGCATGACTATCGGATTTCAGTTACCTGTTGAACTCTTTGCACTTGCCACTAATTACCCTCGTGTCGTTTTGTTTGCATCATCCGTCAATGCACCGTGCGATTTAAGGTGTATCTGTTTGACGTACATGACATTTTGGCAACAAAACTGGAAGCTGACAGTAACCCGAATTAGTGAAATGTTAGCGTGATAAGCAGCATGACATCAGTTCGTCAATGGATACATATCTCACCCAGGAATTTATTCGGATTGATCCGGAAGAATACAGGTAAAATGAATGCACTCAAAATGTTAAACGAGACCATGATCGTGCTTCAATCCACGTTTTTGGAGCCAGATGCTTTGAAATATGACAAAATTTTGCAAAATATTTTGATGACTTTGATGAATAGAGCAAAAGAACATCCCTTGTCGTTTTGAAGTAATAGGGGTGTCATTGTGCATATAATTGGATGGTTGTGTGCATGTTTGTGCGCAATCAAACATGAGGCATTACAACGAGCATTGCATTTCATTTGAAATGGCAGCAAGCTCCAAAATCTCTTTTTTGCGAAATTACATTTGACTTATCGAAAGTGTTTACTTTTTTCTTTTCTGTTTGGTTTATCAATATAGTTTGGTAGAGATCCTAAAATTCCTGATTAAAGTTTGAGTTAGAATGTTGCAATCTACTCAATTTGTAGATTTTGATGCTACGATAACCTAACATCGATCACGATTAAATGTTATGTACAAAACGTACATGTATCTTAGCAGTGACAGTTCATTTATACGAAAGTTACGTACATTTTAGACGCATTATTCTTCAATAAATTGTTCCAACGATAACTTTTAAAAGTATGAGAAATTCCCAAAGTTAGGCAACATTTTACGGATGTAATAAAAACTTGAAGACTTATAACTAGAAAAAAATCGATAATGTGGGGCAAACTTTTGATTGCCACGCCAAAGTGCCACTGACCTTGGCGAAGTACAAGTAACATACTTGACAGGATACCTGGAAGCATTATCACCTAAATTAATTTCAAGTTTTTGTCCATAAACATACAGTAATTTTCTTTCCATTGCATTATAAGCAGCCGAATTTCTTTGAGTGCACAAAAGACGAACGCAAGGCAATCATTGTCAAATTTCCTGACTAATTTGAAAGCGATGAATGCACCGATATTTGTGGAATGATTGCCAAAACATCTAACTATATAATTGTGAAAAGCCTTTGTAAAATCACGTTCTTTTACAACAAAATTACGTACTGCACACGATGTGCTCAATTATGAATTGTCATGCTTATTCTGCAAAACTACTACAGAATGTAAAATGTAATTCGCTGAGTAATTTTTGTGTTATATCATTTTTATATTTTTTCAAACCGTATATTCGGTATTTATTTAGCTTGCACAAATGATGTAAAAAACAACTAAACTCTCGTCGAGTTGGCTCACACGTAGATCGGATTCGGACGTCACTTAACTTTGTTAGAAATTATCAGATGAATGTAATATTTGCCATTTAGAAAAAAAAAGCAGGTCAGTTTTGACAAATGAAGATAACCTGCAGACGGTGCTCGACGAGAATTAGGTACAAGTCTCACGTAACTTTTACAGACAACAAAGCAAATATAACAAAAGTAGTACATCTTCAAGAATTCTAAAGGTACCGGTACACGTCTTTCCGAAACTCAATCGAGATTCCCAATTCGGAAAGCCGTTTAACAATCGAACAGTTTCGGAAACCAAGTTTCAGTTTTAAGTTTCCTTGGTGTGTTACCACCTAATACTTTATATGATCGGACTGTCCTTTATCATGAATGCCATGAATGGATGTCATGAAATTTCTAATATGGTAGCTGATATAAAACACAAACAATTCGTAAATTAGTTGATCAATAGGAATCTAGCGACCTGTGTAAATGATACTTTTCTATAGAATTTTAAAACGTTTTCATGTAGCAAATCAGGAAGCCCCAAACATGACTTGTAGTTTCTGCGGCGTGTGTCACCTGTTGTACTCTTATAATTAAGTTTAAGTATATACTGTATGTTACACCAACTTTAATTCCATCTTTACGAATTCCTCAAGGATACAGCATAAAAATGGAATAAACCTGCTTTAACAATATGCAGATAGTTAAAATTACTTACGCTACGCAAATTTCAACTTAGATAAAGTTAGATAGAATTCGTTCACAGAAATTCGATGCAAACTCTTGCAATAAGTGGACTATGAATGTTTTTTTTTTCAAAAAATAAATGTGCTGAACATCACCATGGTTGAAATTCGCAAGAATTACAATTATAACGAGAATAATGACAAAAATAATGAAAATATCTGTGTGGAACCGTTTTAATCGACAATTTCACATATCAACCCATTATTAACCCATGTGCCTTTGTTGCCCAGCAACCGCGTTTGTGCAAAGTTTACCAACCATATCCCCCTGGCTTTTTACCAAATTTTAAGTTGCCACAACTTTAGCTGTTTATTGCTCTATTGCCAATACATATCGTCTTATCTGATCTGCACTAAATATTTCGAAATCTAATCTCGGGATTAGTTTTTATGTAGGGCATGGCATAAGCGGTGATATGATGGAAATTATTTTGTTGCAAGCTATAAGGAACAAGTGTATTGAACCGCTGATTTTGAATAAGGCAGGTTAATACTGTATTTACACGTAACTGAAAAAACTTCGTACACATTTACCCAGCACTTATGCATGCATGCCTTCACATGTGGGGTGGCTATTATGCCAGTTTAGTTCAAATGTGGTCGCGATGACCTTACGTTGCTCGGAGGTATTGCATTTGAGCACCCAAATGGGTAACTTGAACTTACAACTATGAATATGAGTGCATAATATAATGTGCATGTCTAGTCAGACTGCAGGTTGGCTTATCTTTAACCCAATCAACAGTCTTATTAACGTTTTCTACGTTTTTATTAAAAAATATGAAGTTTATTTAGATTTTAAAAAAAGATTCGCATATTGAATTTTTGTCCGTAACTCAAGCTCGATAAAGTCCCGCGTGCTGCGAGTAAAATTACTGAATTTGCATATCATCCCTAATTATTAAAATATAAACCCCTACATTATAAAATTTTCAACCCAAATGCTGGCTTAGTCCCTTTGTGGAGCTGTACTGTTTTGTTAGTGTCTTATTATCATTTAATGGAAAGAATGCACACGCTTGCTAAGGTCTTGTCTCAAATCCCAAGTGTCTGCTTAGCGTAAAGTATACAAATGAAAGAATGAGAATCTACGAATGGGAATGAAAGTGTACGAGGCAGGAGCAGTTATAAAATTATTATAAAGCAGACTGTACATGTGTGCATACTTTTGGAAGAAAGGAATTCAAATATCTGCCATAGAATACTAGAAATGTGCCTAAGAAGACCAGAAATATACATGTAAATCCAAAGACATGGCTCCCACAAGGAGGGTGGAGGATAATTGTAAATTAAAATAATTACGGAAGATTGTTCTGTTTTTTTTTTGTACGTAATGACGCAAAACACGTCACTATGTTTGCTGTTTTCTATTTGCTAGAAATTTCGGAGCAAACATTTTGAACAAACAGCAAACACAAACACTGTTTTGTTTGCACTATGTGTCAAATGATGCGTTTTGCATCATTACGTACAAAAAACAAAAAATAGATAATAATCTTCCACTAGCTACAGGGCTCCTTATGTTAGTGGCTTTTTGTGTTTGCTTCCGTGTGTTCCCACCTTCAGGACAATGTAATTAAATAGAATAAACTGCAATTTGAGTACCTGTAGACTGCAGCTTTACGAATTGTACTTTGGCAGTCAGTCTAAAGTCACGTGTGCAAAATTGACACGTTAATTGGTTTAGAAAATTCACTGAATGTTATCTCAATTTTCAAACTGTAAAGCTTCTATACTGTACATGTACATGTACAGTGAATAGTGTATAGTGTATACGTATTAACATTTTTATTATACCTTTTATGTTTAATGGTCTTTTTAAGTCGTATGCCTCGTTAGGAACTGATTTGCTATGGTGATCATAATTTATCCAAAACATGTCTTCAAATTTAATGAGATAAGAGGTTTTCCCACTAATTTCTCTCTCCTAGAACAATGTAAAAATGTTATCTTTGTAATGTATATACTTAATTTAGACAGTATTAAAAAATTGCGTGAGGTTATACTGAAAGCTCTTAATGAAAACTATGTATGAAATGTGATAATTAGACAACATAAGTTGAATGACATGTTCTTTATAACTTCGGAAGTTTAGATAGCGATTTGAATTTTAATTAAACGGCGTAACCATAAAACTAATCCCCCGAGCATCATTTATGCAAATGTGATAAACAATTTTTTTTTCTATATTATGCGCTACTCTGAGAATGACGTACTCAGATCAGCTTTGAAACTCAGTATGAGGTCTCTTTAATATATAGCCACGATAATACTAAATTTTAGAAATAAAAGAATAATAAACGTGGTTACCTTGACTGTGAACATTTTCAATTCTTAAATGTTTCAAACGATTAATCTTATAGTAAAATACGCCCAACACTAAATAAACAATTTTAGTAATTATGACATTACAAATAGTTTCCACAATCGTTTTAAAAAATGTATGGCAAATTTAATACATTCTAACCTTGATGTAAAAATAATAATTTGTCATATTTCTACCATTACATTTTCAATCTATAAACATGCACTTTACAACCAATTTGTGTTAGAGGGCATATAATTATACGTGTATATGCTCATTATAATTACATGTACATGTGTGTTGGCATTAAATCTCTTCAAAAGTATTTTAATTAAAAATTAAATGTTAATCAACATATCATGCAATGTCAACATTGACATACTGTACATGTATAGATTGTAAATTGTTGCATTTTATTTTTGTTTAATGTATACGATTTAAGCATTGACGCTCGCGGCAAAAACAATAGGCTCTCATGCATAATGCAAAGGAGAAAAAAATGCAATCAATGGCTTAACACGCTTTTAGCAGGAAATTCCTGAAGCCTTGAGATGGATTAATGAGATATAGGCTTCAGTGACAAATGTTGATTAAAACTTGCGTGTTAAGCGAGAGTAACCACGTTTCATTTGCTGTTGGAATGCATCGATAACATGGACAAGGGTTCTAGGAGACCAACTTGCAATAAGCGGAATTTCATGGTTTTCAAAACTAGAAAAACCACTGCTAAAATAATACTGTCACGTATTTGGAGAGAATGGCAACGACTTCTTTTGAATGCTACCAGACAGAGAAGTCAAACCACATCAATGTTTCACTTTTGGCAAATTTTACATTTCCAGTTACATTTCAAAATTGCTCAAGCGGAAATGGCGTCAAGCAATAACAACTTAAAATGAGTAAGGACACGGTTAGAATTCGAATGCACACTTTGCTAGGAACGATCATAAGTCAATAGGGATACTCAGAGAGAAGCTTTACGAATTGCACTTTTGGAAACCGTGAAGTCAAATTTTCAAAAGTTCTGCATTAGCAGGTTTAAAAACAGCTTTTACATTGAGATAATGTTGTGATAATTCTGTGTCGACTTTATAAGGAACGTTCTGTCAGCCAAAATGGCATTCGTAAAACTTCTGTCGGAGTAAATCTTCCTAAAAATAGTTCAGATTTTTTACAAATTCAGTTTAACAACGATGCATAACGTTGATCGTAACTAACGTTGGAGCATTCTCCTTAAAATGGGCGAGACCATGTGGTCCATGTCCTACCATGTGGCATTGAAAATTCCGCACACCCTTGCAGTGCATAATATTTGTATGCAACCAAAAAATACGCAATATTTGGCCAATCTATATATCTTTATCGTAATTTACGCAGACGCAAATGCTTTTCTTGGCATGAATTCGAGCAGTTAGCGAGTTTCATGTGTACAAGAATGGTGTTCAAGAAGGAACCAATTGGAGTCATAACCCGTGCTGTGTCCATTCTGCGCAGACGCCAACGTGCCAATAGGCCACCATTACTAGTTTTATGGGCTTATAAAGCTGGAGCATTGGTATGCCAGCTGTGTAGAACAGGTTGGAGTTAAGGGGGTAGAGACTGCGAGCATCTCCTTAATGATTCCCATAACAATTTTTATTGTTGTGCTAAGGTACAGCAGAGGGATTAGTCCACGCTCTCGGTACAACAGGTATGACATGTAAAACTGTAAAATGCTGAAAATATATAGGTTTGCGAGCCAATAAAACCTAAAGTAATCCACAACGGAAAACCGAAAGGGATTTTGAGTCTCATTCTGGAGTTAGCATATAATGGAAATGGAATTCGCGAAATGCTGATGTTGTATATTCAGTATAGGTTCAGTCCTAGCACGAGAACGTTCAGTTGAATTTGTTGGAAAAGGAAATTACAGCCCATGTATAGGGTACTTTCGTGTAAGGTTCTTAAACAAAATTAGGACACAAAAGGCAAATTTGAAAACAATTTGGGAAACGACATAATAAAACATACAGTATCACATTTAATTAGAACGTCAAACGTAATTTTAAATGTTATCAATTGTTAAAATTAACGTTGCAAACTATGAACACATTGTTAGAAACATCAATGTTGTAAACCAAGTCTCAATTCATCCAGTTTAATTTTAAAAAAAAAATTGCGAACAACTTTGAACCATTAAAAAGTGTTTTAATTGGTAATGAAATGTGTTACGAATACCCTAGCTTAAACGAGCACATTAATTGTTTTAAACATTCATTTAGAATGCTTATTGTAGAACATATTTTAAAGTAACGTGTATGGTTTTATTCTTAAAATGAAAGAAATTGTGTTCGTAACGTCAAGATTTTATGTACTTTTGATTGCTGAATTTCATGTTCAGTGTATAAAATCGAGCACATTATAGGAACCATTCAAGCACAATTGATGACAGAAAATTTCCGTGCATACATTTATATTAATTTGTTATACAAGAGCACATCCACAAAGAAAATATCCAAAACAGTGTGCAGATAACTTTCTAAAATATTCAATGAAAGAATTTCCTTTATCCATCAATATATTTTATATCTACATGTATGTGGTTGGATATGATATTTAACTTATGTGGTGATATTTACTTAAGATTATTTGACTACTTTAAAAACTGTGTATCGCCTTCAGCAATTGTTGCAACTAATCTCACGAGGAAGATGTACTGAATAATGAGCCGTTTTTTGCTATACAGTTATTATTTACCATTAACAATAAATGCATGACCTAGAATGTTGATTTTTCCTATGGCAATAGGTTAAGAGTTTTTATTCACACGCAAAACTTATTACAACGAACAAAGAATGTTATAAATTAGGTTTTTTGTACCACGATTTAAACCATTCATCAAACAATATGGTGTACAAAGAATAAAAAAAAAATGTTGGCTATAGTATGCCAACGCAAATACATTTAGGTAATAAAAATTAACGGTAAAACGGAAGTTTCTTCGACAGAATTGTTGAATCTTTTCAATGATCTTTTTTCTAAATTCAATTATAGGTTGTGGAACTATTTGACATTTTTTCAAGTTTTTTTAATTATTGGATCGATAAGCTTTGGAAATCTTGTGCAGTCGAACAGCATTAAGACGAATCTCAAGAAAAGTCGAAATTTTTCCGTTTAAATCGTATATAGTTCGTATCATCAGAAGGCATTTAAAAGAATGACTTAATAAACAATAAAAACTTAAATTTCCTCGAAGTTTGTAAGAAATTCTATCCCACGTATTTTGATTGGGAAGGTATTTCAACTTTTATCGGGGAATTCCGCTTTATAACGTGCCTGCTGATATTGTCCAAAGTTCGTTTTAACAAAACAGTAGCTCGAATGCTTGTGAACACGAAAATTCATTCGTTTTAACCGAAAATATCAGAAATCTGAATTCGTCTTAAACGAACAAATGAACATTATTCGTCCAAACCCTATAGGAGGGGGTCTTGGAATGAGTTCGTACTACTGCAGTCAGGAATTCGTATAAAGCGAGTTCTTCTTAATAATGTTCCACTGTAATCATAAAATGGCTAACAAAACATAATGATGTCCGTAAAAGTCGTTTTGTTTCTCTACTGTATGTCATCGCAGGCAAATACATGTATTTGAAACAACAATAATAAAGTGAATTTAGAGGAAGATTTAATGCATTATGAAAAATTGTCAGTATCTAGAATGATCATAAAGTAGCTTGCAAATTATGTTTAACATTTTATATTATAACGTTCATAATTTGAAACGATACATATTTGTCCAAAAATTATTCTTCGCGCCCATATGGAAAACATATATGAAAAATATATTTTCAAAATATGTTTGTTATATATGGAACATATACTGAAATTGGCCCAATTTCATATATATTATACTGTATATATGGCATATGTTTTCCATACATTTCACATATAATTTATTTTGTACCAATATATGTATAATGTATTGAATAATCTGTAATATATTAAACATATATTGGTCGAAAATATATTATATGTGCAATATATGGAAAATATATGCACAAATATGTCATATACATATATGGAATTATGCCAATTTCAGTATATGTTCCACATAAAACAAATATATTTGTAAAATTTGTTTGCATATGGGCATGTTTTTTCATTAACGTTCGTCAAGTTAGTAAAAATGGAGAAGTCCAATACAAATTCCAGCGATTAGAATCTTTCCGACGAAGCTACATTTGCCTATCAAGGGACTATAGTATACATGTACTGCATAGAAAGTAAAACTGAAGCTTGCATAATTTGATGATGATGAAGGAAAAATTCATTATGTTAGCTTCGTGGAAATATGTAGTTTAGCATATGCAGTAAATATAGAGATTTAATAAAGTTTGCATTAAGATGTCTCACAAGTGGCACATTATCCTCTACAAACGTGTTTAAGACAAGCTTTTAAATTAAAAATCATAATTCTGGCAAGCTAATTAATAGCTGGTAATTCCCACTTAAGATTTCAGATTTAATGTTACAGTAAAGTCATTCTTAAGGGTCGAGACTGAAAGGAATAATTAACACAAACTGAAGCTGGATTATAACCGTCAAATTAACGAGATTATCTATTAAATAATTTGATTAAAATTGCTTAATGGGCTACTTCGTATCGATTACTTCATCATAAACATAAGGGCTGTTTGAAAAGGTATCGTCCAAAAAGCATTCGTGTCTTCATCATTTTGCATTCTTAAAATGATTACAATGTACATGTGCTTACTTCTACAATGTAAGAGAAATGCTGAAATCTTTCAATTTCTGGACATTTTTGGACAAATTTTCAAGACAATTTGGCCGCTGTAAATCAAAATCACATTTTCAAAATCGACTCAATGATTGGTTTAAAAAATTCACTGAAGGTTATCCCTGTTTTAACACGTGTTTTCAACGTTCCCTTCGTAAAGTTTCTGTCTGAGTGTCCAGATTAACGAGAGATTTAGTTTACAAAATCACTTTTTCATAATATGAAAAGTTTTATCATAAAAATGTCTGTTAACCGATTCCAAAACTAGGAGCTGTCGACTTTACATGCATGGATAAAAATAAATCCAAAATGATTACCATAGCTAAGCCAGCAACTCAAGTGGAAGGCCCTATGCATTTGGCTTCTTCAGTTATCTTCATACTCAATTATGATTTCATTTAATCCCATAGCGCGTAGAATGTCTATCTAGGAATAAATCGAAAAAAATTGAGTCTTTCCATTTAATATAGTCATTTTGCACAAATGCTAAATGGCTTAGATGAATTTATTGTAACATTCGATTACGATGATGTCATTTTCATAGTGCGCAAAAAACTAAAAAAATCGTCTCGCTTACAGTTTTTTTCCATCTCAAGTAGATTAGGAAATACGAATTTTCCCCCATTTTGATGAATGTTTTGTCATTAACTAAGTTGGAAAAAGGAGAGGCTCTACAGCAATAACCATTAAAAATCTAAACTTAGTGAACGTAAATTTAACTTAAAAGCAGGAATTAGTATAGCATGCTATCATTCAATTAATTTATTAACCCTTCACATAACGTATCCACCAAACTCTTTATCAGGATCAAAATTCAAACAAAACATAACACGTTAATTTTTTTAAAACAGCCAAACTCTCATTAATCATGTCTTTCTAACATGTACACGTAAAAGCTTCGAAATTTTTCACATACTACAAGTATCCTAAGCACCAAATATAACTTGATTGTTTCTTGATTTTACGAAGAATAAGTGACATACTGTTCATGACGACTTTGTTCATGAAATTAAATGAATGTTATCATAAAAAAATTCGGACCAAAATCAAAACTATTTTAACCCTACATGTATCGTAAACATGTAGGAATTGCAATATTAGTTTATAGCCGGTTAATTTGGCTTGTTTAAAGAAAAAAAGGTTAATTTGGCTTGTTTATTGAAAAACTAATGTATAATCCTCACTCAAAAAAATTCTAAATTTGCATATCAAAATAACACAAGAAATATGAAAAGCGTCCTTTCTGTAGTGTTTATTATGATTTTAAGCAATTCTCATGTTTTGAATGTAATGCAATTGTAGGTATTAATAACGTTATGCAAAATCTCCTGATTTTACAAGCACAACGTACAACAATTCAAAACTACACTGTACTTTTTAAAGCAATTGAGCAGCTCCAAAGTAATATAGGGATGCTCAGAAGAAGTTTCACTAATATCCCTTTTGGTAGTCGTGAAGTCACGTTTACACTTGTACAATTGGCACGCTAATTGGTTTAAAAATATCATTCAAGGTGATCGCTTTCATTAAACCAACGAATGCATTCCTTTTGCTCACGTAACTTCCTGACTACCATAAGTATTAGTAGTAAAGCTTCTGTCTGAGCACCCTTATAATAAAAATCTGCTTTCACGAGCTCGTAAGCAATAGGTAAGGAAAATCCATTACACAACCCTCACTTTCCAGTTTTCATTGCGATTTCTCACATTCCCTCTTTTTAGATTTAATCATTTGTAACAGCTTCACGTTCCATAGCAAAGGGAAAGTTGGCATACATGTACATGTAGATGAAACGAACATATCCTTGATACGAATTCCCACTTAAAAAGGCTTGAATATCGTCGCGTGTATAATGTGCGCAGCTTATTAACAACAAACCAGTGAGAAATATCAAGGGGCCCGTAGAGTGCTCTACAGTCATATAAAACGTACGAAACGACCACACCGAGCGACAATTTCATTGTTGGAAGAAATCAATAATTTTTCATTTGAATTTAACATCTTTCTCAACAACTTTATAGCTTCAAAAATTAAGCATCACGTGTAATTGCAGGAAGTAAACTTCTTGAATAGGGTAATAACTCGGAGAAATTGCATTCTAGTGATTCTCAGATAGACCGTTATTGGCTCTCTGGAAAGTCCTTGAGGAGCCTGCCACTGCAACATTATTATTATCATTATTATGTTGGTGTAGGTGCACGCTGGAAAAGCACATAAGGACTAATCATTACATAACCTTGATTCGGAAAAAAGAAAGGGTTTCTTTGAGAAAAAAACGCACTAGGTAAAATCCAATTAGCCTCGTTCGAAAAAAAAAAAGCAAAGCATGGATGTTATTATCAATGGGATATTAAAAGTGAAATTATTTGAAAAATGAGTGCATCATCTTCACCTTAATGGGAAAATTGGAGGATGAAATCATTTTCACACAATGTCAATGCGAAATCTGCTACGAGACAATGAAATGGATGCCTCTGGCAGATATTATGCGCAATTATAGTTGAGAACAATGGAATTCAACACAATTATTATCTCACGTAATTCACTTAAAAAGATGATCCTAAATTCACTTCGTTTTGTTTCATTCTGACATGCAAAATAACCTAGTTAATTAATCTTTATGAAGCGTGAAACATCGAAAGAATTATATTGGATCTTATTTATTTCATTTTTAATACTTTGATATTGTTGTATTATAGACGAGATGATGACCAAGGGGTCCAAGAAGATGAAGTCTTAGTTCAGCAAAGGCAATTCAACGAGAAACGATGTATCCGATGCTATGTCCATTTCACCGTTTTGAAGGAAAAAATAACGTGTGAAAAATGTAACTTTTTCATTTGCAAGAAGTGTGCCACTCGAGAGCCCGATAAAAAGTCTTGGATATGCAAATTTTGTTCCAGTAGAGAGTAAGCTGAAATCAATTACGATTTACGACTACAACGCAACTTCAAATTTTCAGATAATGTAATATTTTTAAAAGCCCCTCCTTCAAGCAGATAATTTCAAACTGTAACACTTACATGGCCTGGGTTATACAACATTAGAAGGAATGCATTTTAATTACATGTAGGGCCTACTGTGTTGTAAACCGCAACATTCAGTATCCTTATTAAACATTTGCATACAAGCCCTTCCATACAAAAAAAATTATAGGTGTAAAATCATAATTCAACATTTTTAATACCGTAAATAATTTAATGGGGGCCATGGGGCCGAAATGGGGCCGAAAAAATAATTATAGGTGTAAAATCATAATTCAACATTTTTAATAAATAATTTAATGGCGGTCATGGGGGCCGAAACGTCGATCGTTTGACTGAATTTTTGATGGTCGTGTCTTCATTTCATTGTTATTATTAAATAGTAAGTATAAAACACAAAAAATTCAACACATCATGTAATACAATTACAATGTAGTCCGTCTAAAAATAATGATTTGTGACCATTTTAAATTAGGCTACTTGAGAATATGGTACAGTGCTTAATTTGTAATCCTGGTTCACAGTTGAACAGGCAAAAACAAAAATTAAATACACTGGATTTTGGACGCAACATCCTAATTCCTGCGAATTAGGTTTTTTTTTTAAATTCATCGCTATTTCTAGATAAGCTCTAATATCAAAACAAAAGCAAATAATGCTTCTTTGAAATAAAAAAACTGATGTCATCACAGGTTTACATTACGATGTAATTTAGCAATTTTTTTGCCAATTAGGAAAATAAAAATGTAATTGCATATTTAAACAGGATTCTTTTGACCAAGAATAATCAAAACGTACACAAAATCAGTGTAAAAACAAAAATTAGGTATTGAGTTTTCGTATAGAGTAGTCTGTAATAGCATCTGAATTATTTGAAACCATTAAGTGGTACTCCCAAGAGCCAAATATATCCAATTTTCACCACAAAAAAATATCTAATCAAGAAAATAAAAGTCTTTTAGACTATTTTCTTTTCCTTTTCAAGTTGAGTCAGAAATACCACGCTAGGTTG
Organism: Megaphyllum sjaelandicum; assembly: GCA_034698745.1. NCBI lineage: Eukaryota > Metazoa > Arthropoda > Diplopoda > Julida > Julidae > Megaphyllum > Megaphyllum sjaelandicum. The sequence continues at coordinate 19,116 of JAQGBX010000937.1, forward strand.
CATATATGCAAGTGTATAAACATTTACATTGTTCATACAGATCATCACCATCGCCAGAATGGCTTCAAAGGAAATTATTGGAAAGATGCCGGGTTTTTGAAAGCGCAAGACGAGTGAGACACTTGCAGAAAGTCTTTGACCAATGTAAGTCACCCAGACATGTACAGTATCTTGTATAATTTCAATTTTATTTAAATTGTAGACAAATGAATCATAAAAAGAAAAAATACAGAAAGGGTTAATTTGGTTCGAATGTCAATTTTATCATACGTATAACTTCTTGTAGTGCAATATAGTTTGTGCTCTATAGAAAAGGATAATTGGATTTGGTGAAGATATAATTATACGCTGAATATTTTCTTTTCAGTTTAATTAATTGGCTCGTGCAAACCAGTTCTTAAATCTTAAGTTTCAATTACCGCATTTTATAATATACATGTAAATTGTATCTTAAATGAGCAAGTTTTATCGAATATTTAACAAACTGGCATAAGTCATTGAAAGTTTAAATTGCAGTAGGCAGATCAGGTTAATGCCCGAGTATACACATGGATATTTTAACATTTCCTGCAAAATAAAAATTGTATTTCGCTTGCATTATCTAAGGCCATTTCCTAAATAACAAAGCAATTTGTTCTCTCCAGACCTATATTATATGCAAATCACAAAGTTTGGTACACACGGTACATTGTGCCTGTTGGAGTGATGTTCCGGTAGTGATAAAATTTTTATTTAAAACTGTGTAATGAAAGTTTTTTCTGCTATTATAAACTATACAAAACATGCAAATTTGTACCGTGATTTGTCGGCAAATCAGGACACGGAATATTTATGTTGTATTCCAGTTTTGAACATAAAACTAAAAAGGTGCATATCTTTTTTCCAAATTTAAAAGGAAATCCGTATTTTAAATCTGTACATTTCAATAAAATATAACTACATTTATCTTAAATTAAATAATACATGTATCTGATCTTAGGTAATTTTCACATTGTGAAGACTTTGACGGACACTTTCTGTAGATTTACCTCCATGTAGTGTGATTCTTCTGCAATAGATCATTTTGTTTTTAGAGAGATTTAATGTTTATTTTAAAAAATGACATTTTTTAAATAAACCTGATACATGTAGTTGAATTCCGTTTAAAATAAAATAATTTTAAGAAGGCGGACGATTTATTTTACGAGGTAGATGGATCTTGAGGTTTTACTCGATCCTTTAAAACGAACGTGGTCATCAAAATATGAGTTTTGTGGAAATTAGGCATAGTGCATCGCGTTGAAAGTAATTATACCATTATTTTTCACTATAGTACAGAAAGTCATCATATTTCATTTTGATATAAACTGACTATAGCTAACAGAAATATTTCTAGAACTGAAGTATTCACTAAGAGCAGAGTAACCACAAAAATACATTCTATACTGTACATGTGTAAATGGGAGCGTAAATTTGATGCTTGATGTAATTAAATTTCAGATGACAGAGATAATGACTCTGGATATGATCCGTCCATGTCAGCAGCCTCTGAGGGTAATATTAAGTTGCTGGCATTTTCACTAATTAGAAAACAGGAATTTCCCTAGTGGCACAAAATTAACAAACTGGCTTTTAGACATACTAGGATCTGGTTTTGGAGAAGCAGCAATAGATCCCACCGTGTTGGAGATTCACGAACATGTCGAATCCATAGTCGAGCAGATTATCAGAGATCCTATTGATAATACTACACTGGATCCACTTTGTCACAATCCAGAATGTAAGTGAATTTCAAGTTAATAAATGAATCCATACGAATGCAGTAGCCAGTCAACTAAGCAGCAGTGCATATACTAGTATGTTTCGCTTTGGGAACATGTTAGTGTCTATATTTTGTCCACGCAGAAACGTAAGTTGCAAGGAACAGTTGTTTTGAAAATCGTGAAATACTTTGAATTTATCATTTATTACAAAGATAATGCTAACAGCTTAGATATGACATTTGAAAGCGTTTTCTCTCTTACTGTGCCATGGCACAATGTACTTTGAACGTTCAATGGGGTTTTATATTGAACTTCCATTTCCATAAACCATTGTTCAAAACTTTCTATATGAAATCAAGTTAACCATGCTCGTATACGAGCATTGGCGTCATACGCACAATTCATTGACCTCATAAATGCTTTTATTAGTCACCAGCAGTGGGCTAACATTACATTAGCTCATTTTCGTATCATCAAATTATCCATGTAATCTTCTAAAGCATCACATTTTCAGTATCATAGTAATCTACGAGAATCTGTTAATGAGATAGTTTTATCTTGTTATTTGATAAGTTAGTGAAAGATCAAAGACACCCACATTGAAAAGAAATGCATTTTAAAATGCATTTAAAAAAATGCATTTGAAAGGCATTAATTTGTCTAAATCTAAATGCATTTTGAAATGCATTTATTTTCAATGCATGCAAATAACTCGAAATTTTAAGAAGTGTTTGAAAATAATTGATGGAATCTTGCATATTTTTCAAGCTGATATCTTTATTGAGCGCAATCTGCAAAAACAAAATGCCTCAAATGCATATTCTCCAATTTTTAAAATGTAATATTGCAACTGATTATTTTAATCTGTTGCTTAAGATGAACGGATGATTGAGATTTACCATGGAAGGCTTCGTGATGCCCTAACCCAATTGATTCATTCCATCAGGTTGGCTACTAACAGTACGTAAGGCATAATGATTAAAGTTTGGTTGAGCTTTTTAGAGAAGTTTGAAATGTCATCCAAAATCACTTTCTAATTCTGCACGCAGATCAGGCCCTGGCAGATGATCAAACCCCAACAGCATCTCACAGCATGCTTAAACATATTATAGATGAAGTCATTGAAGAAGCACTTGAGCTACCCTATTTAGGGGTAAGTAAATGTTTTCTTCATACAAATTTAGGTGTTTTTTTAAATTTTCAAATTACATTAATGGAAATTTGGTATACTGGTGCTCAATGCTGATAAACAAATATTACACAGTAATCTAATACAGAATATTAAAAAAACATCATAGTCGAACAAAAGTATGACCAATTATCATTTTACATTAAGATATTGATTTCTACTGTAATATAGGATTCCACTGCAATATCGCCAACAACGTCAATAAATCAACACAAAGATGATGATGATGATTTGGAAAATCAAAGTTATGAAGAAATTTTATCAACTGTTATTCTCAATAAGGTAAAATAAAATAATGCATTTTGATTAAACTGAAAGATTTCCCAACGTCTCACCAGAATTCTACTATTAGGTAATTGAAATGTATCAAAAACAAAGATATCGCCAACGACAAACTCCAAACACATTAACTCAATACGCCACTAATGGGCTTTACGAGGATAATAACAACATCAGAATGGAGAGTTCAACCTATTCTAACAAAGAAATTCAAACAGATTTGGAGACAGATGCTGAATCCGAATTCACAAAAAGTCTAAGAAAATCTGGTTTGGGACAACTTCTTCAATGCTTGAAATTGTTTGTCACAAAATTATCAATGAGATTTTACCAAAAATATCCTTTTAGAAAATGGTCATCGGGGCATTCGTTCGAGTGCAACAATGGATTTCAGTGAAGACGAGTCGTGTAGTTTTGGAACAGAAAGTGCTGGTGAAGATTTTAGCTGGGCCCAGAATGCAGAAAGATCTCCTTCTCTGCAATATATGGTAAGATGCATTTGAACTACCCTAGGTTAATGTATTCAGGAAATTGTGTGCTCGGCGGTTAAGCAATATTAATGATAATTCATTATGGTATAGGTAGAGGAGCAAATTGAAGAAATAACAACGACATTTGAAGATCCCAGTTTAGAAGATGCAAAAACTACGAAAAGAGTCAACAATCATAGCTGCGAAGCAATAAACGAAACATTACTTTCGCAGAAATGTGTAGCCAAATATTCCATCGTGCCTGACTTAAGTTACTATTGTTCCGGTTCGGAATTTACAGAGTCTCGTAGAGTGCCGTTCCCAGAGTATGGGATGGACTTTATTGATGGAGAAGAAAGTGACGAAAATGAGGAAAAGGCAGTCACAGAACTTTTACTTATCAGCGATCGTTGGGAGGACAATTGGTTGTTCAAGAAGAAAAAAAGTGCTTCCGCATTCCGCAATATGGGCGATCTCTTTCTTGGAGAAGAACCTGTATCAATGCTAGTTCCCAATCCAATAGAAGAAGTACAAGCTAAAATTGGAAACCGGTAATTTTTATTTTCAAGTCTTTCTTCAATTCCATTTAGTATGCAAACAGAAATAAATAAAAATTAGTTAACAATATCTCCCTGGAATTTTTTCTAAAATTGCAGTGATGTGGACGAACTGTCTGATTTGTCAGAAAAGCTATCCAATGGCTCGATGGAGTTGTACGCGAGTGATCTGGAGTCAAGAGATGAGGAATGCATTGACTACAGGGAACAAGATAAAGATATTCAAACTTCTGAGGCGGAAGTGCCTCAACTAACAATTTCTAAGGAAGGCTTGTCATCAACGTACAATCAAAGGCAAGGTTATGGTGATGTTCCAGACTCACCACCTTTGATGATGCACTTTGGAGTAAAAGAATCTGTTCCAACTGCTATGCAATGTTCTTCAACTGGCAGAAGCAATATTCAAGAGCCCAAGGTCGAAAAGATAAGGCCGAAATCTCTCCAATTACAAATTCCAGTACCAAAGCCCAGAAAATCTAAGTCTTCCACCTGTTCCGACCGGGAACAGCCTATGGCAGAGAAACGAGTTCCACGATTTGTGCCCTTAGCTTCTCGTAAGCAGGAGAAAAATTCCCACATAAAATTCAGTTGCCTTCCCGAAAGTGTCTCTGTTATTGCTGGAAGAATGGCCCGAATTACTTGTCAGATCTCATCGCCAACAGCTTATAGTAAGCATTGATGATATAATTCAGTAATTCCTATAGTTTCTAAAAACATTAATGCTAATTGAAATATTTTAGACGTGGCTTGGTTTCATGGATGTGTACCTCTCGAATGTGGTGAATTGTACCAGTTTTATAGCACGGGCAATAGCCATGTTCTGGAAATGTACGATTCCCAAGAAATGGATGGTGGCACTTATTCGTGTCTGGCTTACGATGAATCTGAAGAAGCATGGGCAGACTTCGTGCTCAGTGTTGTTGGTAAGACATCAAATATAAAAATGAAAGCTGCTTACTTGTGTGAACAAGTATTTTCTATTCATTTCAATTGAAAATGTCCTTATATTCTTTCATCCATTGTCAATTTCTTTATCCTTAAACTACAAGTTCAAAAAATGTTCAGATAAACTTTCAACTGAAATAAATTATAATTTATAATTCTGGCGTATTTACATGAAATTAAAAAATAAAAATAAATCTAAAATAACAATAAGTGCGTGTTATGTTCAAACTAAATTTATATAAATTTATCAAAAAATGGACTTCTTTTTTAAAAAAGTTGATTTAAAAAAAATAAAACCCAATTTTTTTAAAAATCTGAATCATAAGCATAATAAATCACTGTGCATGTTTTTCAGCATGAGGCACATTTCAATATGAAACTAAAAAATTAAAGTCTTTGCACAGGTTCTACGCCTAAGAACAGCAGTCCTCATTTTAAGCAGCATTTAATGAGTTGTTCAGTGGAAGAAGGAAAAGCAACTACACTTAGGTGTAAAATCATCGGCATACCAGAACCACAATTAATTTTATTTAAAGGTGATCAAATCGTACAACCAAGTGAGCACGTCATCATAGGTATAGTCATGTTTTCAGTTTTTCTGGATAAAATGATTGTCAAGTTCACGCCTCACCAGAGACTACCAATAGTTAACTAATAATCTGTTTCGATGTGACATTCCAAAATTTTGCAGACAGAAAATGCTATGGAGATTGGATGATCACAATTAACAATACAACTATAAAAGATACTGGGCAATATAGAGCAGTGGCAAGGAACAAAGTAGGTGAAGCTGCTTCGCATGCAGAAGTAACTGTTGGTAAGTAACATGGATCGATATATTCAAATTTGAACAAAAGACAAATAACTGATTTGGCGTTAAATTACACAGTACCACAAGGTGCCTCGGAAGTAATGGAATTAACAAAGAAGACAAATCATGTGCAAAACGCAGTTTATCAGGAAGCGGAAGACATGATGAAATCTGCCAATAAGGTGGGATTATTTTGAGTATTATTATTTTATACATTTAACCTATTTGGCGAAATTATGTTTAAATGTGACTAGCAATTAATGTCGACTTCATGGCAATCAAAAAGTTGACTTATTTCGTATAAACACAAGCTTTCTTTTGGATTTCATGAACCGGATTGAATTTGTTCATAACGTTTATTTAAAATAATTTAATGCTCTTTTCATACATGTTATCCGTTAAAAAAGTAATCTAAGCTATAATTTTGAAAAAGGAATTATTTGCAGATTGTAAACACATGTCAAGTAACCTTAAAGCTGTAAAAACTTTTCCATTGAATTTTATTTAGTTGCAATCCAAGTATGTATTACTTCGACCATTGTTGTATGAATGTGCATATTTACACGCTTGTAGATGTAAAACATGTAAATTTTAAACAAATTGGAATTTCATAGAAATCATTTAGTAGCTTTCTTGAGGTTTTAGCTGTTTATATCGACTGATCCTCGATAATACTTTAACAGACATGTGCTTTTTAAATTACTACAGCAGCATTTTCATGTCGTATGCTTATATATAATTTCTAATACAACAATTCAGTGCTGGGAGCAAAAACATTAAATAAAGTATGCACAGATGGTTCCTGCTAAACATGTGCAATGTACGTGTATGATCCCTAATCATTTTTGTTCCTATTAAAACACATCTTTGCCCCTGTATTTCTCTTCGTAAATTGATATCATCAGCTGTCGTCCATGAGTGATCTGTTGGATGTCTTGGACAAGCAGTTGAAGCAACTGGAGTTATGCGTGCAACAGAGCTCTTGGGCTGATCAGCAGACAGAAATACAAAGAGATGCTTTGCATCAGCTCAGGGAAGAGGTAGATTCCACGTGAATGCTGTTACCAGTTGTTATTCAGTTTTTATTTATTTTGAGCATTGTATTCCTTTACATCAGCATGGAAGCTTGGACCTAGCAACTTTCTTTCAAAAGAAAAATATAGAAACGTTCTGCATGTATCTATTATATTTATTATGCGTAACGTATCATAGACCACGTGTAAGTCTGAAAATATTTGTATTGCAGCAAATAGTTGCAGACTCCATTCGACAAACGACTGGAAAAGCATTGGATGTCATAGTCAGTGCTACGTGCAAGGCAAAAGATAATCAACAAAATGTTGACATTGAGCAAACTTCGTCAATAAGTGATCAATTCGACATATATCGCCCCGAGTTCATTCCTGGTAAATATGTCCACAATAATATTGAACAAGTTGTAAAAATACTGAATTATTATTGGGAAAATTTAATTTCCTGTATATCATTTGAATTTATATAGGGACAGTTGCTGAAAGGGAACATATTAAATGGCAAAATCCTGTAGACTTGCCGAATAATCCCTACAGTACAGAAAATATTGTCAGACGCATTCAACGAAGTGAAAGTTTGACGAGATCCCCGTTATTGCCTGATGGAAAGCCAATAGCAATAACGCCGGAAGAAGAAACTGACCAACACACTGTTGTGATTTTAGATGGACCGAAAAAAATTGACTGTGGACTGAAGGACGTCGATCCAGACAAGTAGAAAAAATGATCTTTAGAATGCTTGTCTATTTTACAAAGTTTTCCCCTTTTTTCTTCTTTACAGTAAACTCATTATTTACAGGTACAGAAGAGATTATTACGTACATCAAATTCCATCAGCTCCAGTGAGAAATAAACGACGACTCAATTCTGTACAGTCGAAAAGCACCAAAGTGGCCTTAAACGATGTTGAAGAAAAAGTAATCAATGTTATTTATTTCAAGAAATACTTCAATAAAACAAATATTTTAATATCAATGTCACAATATGTCAAAATATAATTAATTTAAATATCAAGGTTTACATCAGTACTGGAAGGGTACTGCATCTGGAAGACAAAATCAAAAATCTCGAGTCTCAAGTGAGCACCATGGACGATGAAACTTCTCTGTCTAGGGTAGACGACTTAGAAGACAAAGTCGCAAGAGCAGTGGCTCAAGTAACTCAGAGTGAAAAACAAGTAGGTTGATATTTGAATGTACGCAGTCTCTTGTACATGAATTCTTCTCCAGTTACATTTTTCGTTAAGAATTTGCAATTTTTAACTTATTTCAATTTTAAAATGTTAACGTTTCAGCCTATAATGCTACAGCGTTAAGATTTCTGATTCTCATTTCTGCAACCTTTTTTAGGTATCCAAGGTAGAGCAAGAAGTGGCTCGCCTTCAGCGACAAATTCTGGAACAGAAACAGAACAAAAGAGAATATTCCTCTCTGGGCAGTTATAAAAGTGATGCACGGCTTGAGGTATTCAGTAGTTCGTCCAGCTTAGATAAGTGGCCAAAATCTCCGGATATATCCCCGGATGTATCATGCACAGATACAATCAACCAACCGATTGACGTGCCACTTCCTTCGGTGAAAGATTTGGCCAACAAATTCAATGGCCCGACATTTCAAAGTGGATTATTTCCCAATGGTTCGTATGAGCACAAAGAAGATGGCACAACGATTGTGAAAATTGACACTTCCAAGGTAGGAACTCGAGGGTGGATGGTTTTAACTAACATTGCATGAGTCAAGAGGAAACCACGCATGTTGGGGCTATTATTAAATGTCTGCTTCCGTTTACACAGAACCCTCCGACCCCTAAACCACGACGGTCTAAATTGCCCGATGTCCCTCAATGCAATTCCCCCATCCAAGAGTCGAGAGACCGGCTATCGATCTGCTCTACGGGCTCTTCCATGAGCATAGATATTCCAACCGAGATATCCCCAAACACCCACAGTGACCTCACTAACCAGAACGGTAGCTCTGAAGATGTGCTTGAAGAACGTCCTTCGGTCAAAGAACTCAGTCAAAAATTTTTTGAGGACTCCAGTGATGGGACAGCTCAGAGTGGAATAGGAGGAACCCCGGTTAAAAGGGTCAGCTAATCCAATAACTTATGTTCAACCACTGAAAAAAATATATAATTCACCTTGGTACATGCGACTTGTACTATAATTATATTGTCCGAAAGAATTGCCCTTGGCAATTATATTACAAATAACACCTTCTCATTGCGCAATTATGTTAATATAAAAGATAATGAATTCGGTATGCCCTCTTAATACAGTACAGAATTAACAGAAATAATTTTCACACAAACTTACATGTTTGACGTCAAAATAAATAAGGCCCCATCTTAAAGAACAAAGATGCCTGTACATTTATAAAGCAGGCTTTACGTGGAATGTTTTACCCTTGAAATTCCCTATTTCTTCCCCACTAACCTTTTCCTGTTTTTTTTCTTACTAATATAGCCTAATACTTTGGTTCTAAAGCCGTAGGGTGAACGTAGTAAGTGAAAAAAATACTAACTTGACAAGCACACAGCCTTTGCAAGTTTTAGTCACAGTAGCCAGCTACAGCCAGGCATTTGCATGAATCCCACCATTTGCTTTGCTATTTTTCTCAAAATTTGCTTCCATTTTCCATAGTAGGCCTGTGCTCTTAGAATTTAAGGTGGTAAAAGAGATGTAATTACTTATAATTAATAATTCTCCTTTTCCAATTTCCGTCGCTTTAATTTCAGATTAATTAAAAACAATTTAATTTCAAAAAGCGTCATCCAGTATTCAATCTTACAAAAATATCAAGGTATTTTTTAGGTTGCTGGTAGGTATCAATTTAAGGTGTTTTTTAGGTTTCCTAAAGGT
>JAQGBX010000938.1:0-28999 GCA_034698745.1 Megaphyllum sjaelandicum
GGATAGAGCACCTACTACAACCTATCTAACGACACAAGCAGATTTTTCATATCTCGAACGGTTAAGAAAAAAAATTGGGTGGTGATGGACTTATGAATCACCCTGTATATATATATATATATATACTGCAAAAAAAACAAAAAAAAAAACATAGTACTATACTAAAAGCAAATTGTTAAAACTACAAATATACATTAAATATGAAATATATTTACAATTTGCTAGATATCTTTACTTATACATGTAAAAAATAATGGAGCGAATGAAGTTGTTGGAACAAATGCCAGGGGATACATGGTTAAAGTGCATGAGCTCTTATACATGTATACAGTTCTTTGCTATGTACCTAAGTTCAAGTGAAATTCATTTTCAATGGATCATTGCTACAACTTGTATGTTGATTACAATGAAAATGTAAGAAATTTTGAGTACGAATATTTTGCTGACTATAGAGTATTACTTTTTAATAATTCGTATACTTTTTCAGACATATTTTTGTAATTTTATCGTTTTTTCGTTATTCTCTGTAAAGGAAATACTTTTGGCGACTAGCCAGATACGTAGATAATTCCGGATGCTATAGACAATTCACCATAAAAATCGTCTGTGAAAAAAATAAAAAACCAAAATCTTACCAGCTACGTAAAACAATTCGTGGTTTATCGTTCGCAGTCGTTCTGTCCATGATCCGTACAATGAAACATAGACAAAAAGCAGCCTCTGGGTATGGAATGGAATCCAGCAAATGAAGAAAGCTACAGCAACGGCAACTAAAAATGGTAAATATAGTATATAAATTAAACGTTTGGGCCAATTTGTTGCAATCTACGTATGTATGTATTTAAAATGTGCATACATGTAAATCGTATTACTTCTATTATTAAAAATTCGTCTGAATAAAGCGATGCAATTTTCTGTGCACAATTATTAAATACTTCAAAGTTCAAGACTATATTTCCACTTCAATCAAAAGATGTTGCACAATTTAATTACTTTTTCATTTTTTGTCAATTCACAATACAAACTAACATTATCACAAACGGTGAACATTATATTTATACGAGCAAATACTCAAAACACTATAAAAAATGAAATAGCGTATCATAAGTTCGATATGTGATACAATCGCATAGTGGAAAATCAAAAGTAAACGTGGTTTAAAATCAGTGTTATTTTTTTGACATATTTGATTTACGAATTATTTATTGCTTTAAAAATTCCGAAAGATTCTAGTTTATTCATTAATTTATTCTTTGCTTTTTAATATTTGTATTTTCGCCAATGCAATGTCTGAGGTGCGATATGTCTTAATTGTGATTTATCATACTTGAATTTCATATTTTTTTCATTTTGAAAGCATTTAATTGATAGATAAATTCCCACTTCTGTAGCGGCAACTTTTGTCACGATGTTTCATGCATAATGGATAAGAAAACAAAATACAATATAACGACAAGATTTACCAACATTCTCCATACATTTCCTTCGTATTTTTCGTTTGAAAAATTCATATACATGTATGTCGGATGCACGCTTGTCCATCCGCTTTCCCAATGTTCCCCCATAACTTTTTTTTCTCATTTCCTACCCCGTTTTATCTTCTTATTGCACCTATACAACGTACAGTCTGTGCATGCGCATGAACACCTTTGAAAATACTCTTTCTTGGTTTTATTTCCCATTCATTTCCTGGATTTTCCGTGCCGACGGTACTTACTCAACATACGAACAACGATTCTTCTGGACTGGATTTGCCATCGTTCGGCTTCGCAACAATTGCCCGCTTCCACGGAGGCGCAGCGCCGCAGGGATCCAGAGCGATAAATGGTTACAGCTATGCGTATGTATAAGACAATAATTACAGTCATTGGCACTACGAAGAAAAGGAAAGTTGAAGATAACATTAAAGTTTGATAATCCTTGTGAGGGTCCAGAAACGTCAGTCCACACCAAGCCGATTCTGGAATATTCTTCCCATCGGCGCCTTGTAGAAAATTCACTTTTTGATAAAGACTTAAAGGCAGAGCACTGAAGATGGACAACAGCCATATGACTGTAATGACGCGGGTAGCCCGCGTGAACTTTGACTTAGTCTGAGTGCGCATAGGGTGACAAATGGCGACGTAACGTTCGGTAGTGAAAGCCATTATGGTCAATATTGATGAGTAGGTGGTCGCCTCAGACATGATGGCCCTTAATTTGCAAATGACTTCTCCAAACACCCAAGGGTATTGTTGCCAGAAAGAAAATAGCTCAATAGGTAGTGCTATAAAAAGAGAACAAAAATAGTTAGCATTAGGCGTGGACGTACTGATACTGACATCTTAACGTACCTGCATGTATTATGATGCACGTAATACAGATTTAATTAACCATACCTTTCCCGCATGATTTTAAGTTCATTTTATTGGTGGAACGTGCCTGCGTGGTAGCACGCCAAGTAATACTGTCTCAAGCAGAACTGCACACAGTCGAAACTCGGATATAAAGATCTTTATATAGCTGTAATTCTATTATACTTGGCGTATACACTGTAACTGTCATGTTACTCTCATTCCAATTGAAGAACAATGGAACGCGTAAATGTTATTAGACTGGTAAAACATTAATGTTGATGTTTGATGTAACGATGTTTAGCATTCACTGTTTAAAGCGAGCGAAAATTTATTTAGAAAAATTCATGAAGATTATTGCTAGTCAGAAATTCTCATTATATACAAAATTACGAATGCAGCGATAAGTGCTAATTGGCTCATTCTAAAGAAAGATGAATAATGACCAACATAATTCAGTGAATGATTCCATTGTCGTATTTTTCACATTAATACACGATGATACTTCTGCTTCAATCGTTAGCTTTCTGCCTTAAAAATGAAGTTTCCTTGATAATAAAGGAATGAAAAAGTGATTTCAGAAATTGGCCCAGAAATATTAACTAATTGAGAGAAATCCGGCCAATGCAAAGAATATGAACGGAGATACACGAGGAGAATATAAGGACAAATAAAAACTGGGAAAAAAACATAAGAGTTGGAAGGCTTTCATTTCATTTTATTAGTATACCGAAGTATTAGAGTATCGCATTGCATGCATGCAGCTATAGGTTGCAATATACGAAATCAGACGAATCTATAGAAACAAACTATATAGCCTCTGAGTTTAGGATGTTTTCAAAAAAAGTTACGCCATCTTACGCCATTCACTATAGTATCAGAGCATAAGAATAAATGAGTGAACAGTTCCTCCTAACCAAGAAACAACATTTTTTAAAGACAATTTTCTGTTCATTTACGTCCGAGCAAATATACATATACTGTACTTGTTTACCGTATAATCGAAGCTTATCAAACTGTGTTCATATTCGCCCCACGTAGCTATTCCTGATAGAAATAAATGAAAAATAGAAATCATATTACTGTACTGTTAATCTAATGTATGGTCAGCCACAACCCTAAAATCTCGAAAACTATACAGTTAAAGCCTTTTAATTCCATCAAAACGTTTAGAACGGATTTTATCTTATATGCTACTCTTTATGAAAAAGTTGCTTAATCCGGTCGTCTATTTGCATAATTCGATCGCATTTTTCACATGTCTACATAACTCAAACGCACGAAACAATGAGCACATTTCATAAAAGCACGGACACGTTTGGACAACGCGCAATTCAATTCAATTCTTTACCCTGCACTCAGTAGGCCTACATGGTACCAATTGGCAGGATGGGGTCATTATAAAAATTAAGTCAGGTAAGCAGTCTGGTCATGATCGAAACCAACATCACCGGCATGCATCTAAGGTGAGAGCATATGAATATGCAGGGGATATGAATTTTCTGCATGCATAAGAGTTAGAAAATGAAATTTCAGCCGCTGCAGCAAACTCTTTCATCGAACTCTATACTTACAATTTTTTCTTTTTTAAAAAAATATAATTTTAAAAATATGTATATACATGTATTTTTAAAGCAAAGCAAATTATTATTGTTAAGGTCAATTTTAGCGTGTTTTTTTGACATTCATCGCATTTTCCGATTAGTCGCTTATTTCGGTCAAAATCGATGAAATTCTTGTGATTTGTGATCGAATATAGCGGCCTTCACTGTATTTAGAAATTTTGATTGTTTTGTAAGGGCTCGAAATGCTTTTTTCATCACTGCATAACTCTCAGATTTGGAGAATTTATTAAAGTTGAAGAAAAATTGTAAGAAAGTTTGTAATTCGAAAACTATTTGAAGTGAAATGGTATTGCAAATTATTTAGCTCGATATCGACCAATGACCAAAAATATGATTTTTTTCGAACTTTTTCACAAAGTACGCTCGTACATGCAGGACTGTCATTAATATTTCCAATTGGTGAAGCAATTAACTACTGCAAGTGGTTGGCAATTGCGGATAAGTTGGTTTACATGCAGCAATGAATGAATCGATCGGCATCTATCGTGCAGTATTTACGTCAAAACCAAATTACCCATGTGACCGAGTCCACGAATTTTTAGTAGACTCAATTATTGAGGTTGGAAAAAACAAGTTCAGATTTGAAAAACGGTAACTTTTTTCAAAATACAATTCAGTTTTTAATAAAATGATTCAGGTTTCCCAAAAATTATTTTAATTGTCCACATAAAACTGCTCGATTTTACACACTACTGTATGCGATTTTTCTTAAACTGTTGAAGTTGCGCACTAGACCCCAGGTGTGCGGGGACACATTCCTGATCTCCTGTTGTGCGGGGACACATTCCTGATCTCCTGTTGTGCGGGGTCCAGCATGGCGTACTTGGCCTATAGGCCCACTTCTACTTCATACTTGATACCCGGACGCAATGCTACCCGGACTTCGTAGACGTTGTCCACGAAATATTTCAACAGAAACAAATGACAAATTTTTGAAATGACATCTTGTTTCATGACATACATGTAAAGTTACCATTATAATTTAAAATAAAAAAATGAAGTTTTTTAAAATATTAACTATACTGTAATAGCATGTCATATTTTTGAATTTTCTACACCAGTTTTCGGTTTATCCAGGAAACTTCATTTCCTGACTTCCCTGGATAACCCGAGATTCTATATACTATATAAGGGTGAGAACACACTGAATGCTTATTGTAGGCGCTTACCACTTGGTGTACACTAGCGCCAACAAACGGGATAAGAATGCGGCACGCGTTTTAAATGAGTGCGAACACAAAAAAAACTAAGCCAAGCCAGACTGAGCCACACTGGCCATCACGTTGATATCAGCATTCATTGTGCGCCCCGAAGCTGGAAACAAGAAGATGAAAACAAGCAGGAAAGAAGCTGAATGGAGCACGTCGAAAGTAAGCATACAGTGTGTTCTCACCCTAAAACGGCACTGCGCATGACAAATAGGCTACATAAATGCTGTAATCGTGGTCATTAGTTGGTTGGCTACGTTTAAAGACGCCCGAGAACACTAATCACTGGCCTCTACTAAAGACAAATTATTTATACCGTGTGACCTAATACTGTTGGTATCAATAATCGTCACTGGTCACATCCAATCTCAGATAATTGCTTAGTAAGTCTAGTGCCCTCATTAATCTCTACGAAAGCTGCTATAATTAACTGATAATTTTTTACTCGAAGAAATCGATGCGGAGCTTCTTGGTGCTGTACACTTAATTGAATATGAGCGCGCATCACGTGTGCAGTTCATAAAATAGTCTACAACTTATAAGTTCTCAAATAAGTTTTTGTTGGCAGTTCAAGCAGTTTTATGACAAAAATCTATTAATGTGTGGCAAGATAGTTCCTTATAAATGCCCAGAGTGCTGAACTTAGATCAAGAAACCTGGAATAAATTGTTTCAATTCGATTCAATTCTTTACGTTGCAGTCAGTGCATAATACAATGTTCATATGATGGACCCCAACATCACGTACAATTCAGTTGTATTTCCTGTATTTGGGACTTTAACGAGGAGGATGTGATGAAGTATAAAGACGCGGTCATGGCCGATTTAATATTTCAGCATTCGCCTGGAGGAATTGTGGGAAACCACGAAAAACCACAATTATGGATACCCGACCCTGGAATCAAATCCGGGTTTACCGATCGGGGTCACATTCATTGACGACGGCATGGAGTAAATGAATCAAGAGAATCAGAATTCAGTAAATAGTAAAAGCAAGTAGATGTGCATACAAACCTTTAAAGCCTGCGGGGTGTAAACAAAAGCGAAAAAGAAAATACACAGATATTGTATCCTATTAAAGTTACTCAATAGAAAATGCATGTATATTATTTTGTTATCGTCAGAAGTCCGAGCAAGAATAGAACAACACTGTTTGTCTAGAGACTAGACGAACAAATAAATGCATTAATTTATCATAAATGTTTATACAAGTACCATAAACAAAGCGGTGCTGTAGGGAACACACATCGTTCGATATCAAATTTTATCGAAATGAAACCAGTACAGTGTACGGAAAGAAGGCGGACGACCATGGCGATAAAATAGCATTATTGCTCATACTCGTTTTCAATATACTTTGAGAAAGTTCAAAGACATCTTTCTGATACGCCATTAACGATCCCTTAAAGATTAACTTTAAACAGAAACTTTTATACATATGCATTCTTGCAAGTTATGGTGCAATGCGGAAGATTTTTCAAATAGGCGCATGTAAAATTCATTAAATGGTTTATTTGTAGATGTTCAGCAAATGGAAGTGATATAGGATCTGGCGAAGTAAATGGGCTCAATCAAAATAACAAAATAATGATTCGTTCTTTTTTGCCTTAATCTTAGAATATTTAAGTCGTAGTAAATAAATACATTTTATTTAAAAAGGACATTTGCGTTAACTCAATTATATACAAGATAGTTCTGTATGTTTCTTACTGGGACGTCAATTAAATCCATCAGAAAATTGCTATAATCCTGTATTTATTTAAATTTAATAAACATTTGGTAAAACGAAAAATGTACGGACGATTCCGTTGTGGAGATGTAGCAACAGCACCCCCATGCAGCACTACCACTGCGCGACTTAGGTAAACTGCATAATAGTATTTAATCAAATTTTCATGTGATGTATTTTCGATTTGTCAAGTAGCGGAATCGACAGTAAATCGTGTGTTTCGTCAAGGGTAGGAAAAAGGTATACTTGAAAAATGTTTATTTGTCCCCCCCTCCCCATCCCTTTTACCGTCATCCATCGACATTTACGACAGAAATACCCTTTGCATTTTGCAATTAGGAATGTACACATGTACATGTACAAAATTGCGCCAAATTTCAACTCAACCGTTATGACCTAGATTTATAGCTTAATGGTAAACATCTGAACATCTGAGAAATATCAACAATACGATAGGATCTTATCATATATACAGTAAATATCATCATAGATACGAAACTGCAGAGGAGGATATATTTGCTATCTTTGCCTAAAGCTACGCCCGGGAATTAATTGCATTTCTACAGATTATTAAACACCAGAAATGATCACTAATGCAAATAATTCCACGCTCTATGACTCCGTTTCTAACAGAGTTAATCTATCTCAAATAATATATGGGTGAGTTACATAACATATTCATGCACTTGTTGTTCGTATGATCTCTTCATCTCGCCTTTAATGCCGGTAATATAAACATACCGTACAGTACTTTAAGTCGTCTAAAATATAATAAAGTAGTTAGTTGTTCAATGATAGAAGCTTTTGCCCTTTCAGAAGAACAATTTGTATGATGAATAGGTTTGATGACAACAAATTCAATCTCTTAATCTAGCGAGTGTACGCTGACACTCTCTGGTCATTCGAAATGATAAATGGATGGGAACGTTGATCCCATTAGTTTTATCGCAACTTTCGAATCTGTGATAATTGAAAAATTACCTATAACTGCATGGAAGCGATCTGGAGGGAGAAAACAGATAGAAAATACCATCTCTGTTCCACTACATTGCTATTTTTATAATAAAAGGTTTACAGGAAACCCGCTAAATAAACAATAATTAATCGACATAAAAGCACCGAGATTTTCCTTGGTTTCCTTATCTGTTTTTTAATTGGTATAATAAACAATGCTTTGATGATTTGAATACTATGATAATTTTTCCTCACATCACAACCTAATCTTAGTTTTCATCACATTTTTAGAAGCGATCTCAAAAATGAAACTGATACGTAAATGTACAGTATTAAAAATAAGGTTGGAAAATGTGAAGAGTGGATTTAATAAAATTTAAAAAATCAGGCGTGGACGAATTCAAAAATGTTGCAATTTGATCATTATTTTTCGACAAACATTATAGACATTCGAAAGTAGTTTTGACGAACCTGTATATAGAAACCTCAGACAAGTTTGTAATATGGGAAATGGCATCGAAAAACACTACAAATGCAATATGTTCTTAAATTTATTGGTTTAGAATTAAAATAAATAACACACAATTCACTTTTACTTTTTGACAACATTAAAGGAAATCAAAATCATTTTATGTACAATTAAAGCACATACAATATAAAGTCGGACTCGGATACGTTTTCCTAATTTCCTCATACGTTCCTCATGTATTTATTTCACTGTTTTTCTTCCAGTGAAAATTATTTCTGAGAAAACTTCTGACAAGAACTAATGTCGAATGAAGGTTGCTGCGAGAATTTATTTAATGTTCACAATAACATTTATTTCCTATCAACGTTTATATGTTTCGACCTTACACTATTTATCAGGAGCGTTCGGAGTGAATACAATTTATGATTTTAAATTAAAAAATTATACACCATTATATCAACTTCACAAATATAGTATACAATAATTTTATACAATACAAGGCAAGCTGAAAATTGAAGGGGTAATACTGCATAATGTTGGTTAAAAACCAACTTTAATTCTTAATCACAACTTTTCTAACAAAGGGCACACAAGTTACGTTTCGAAAGTCTATGCTAGTACATGTAACATAGGTACATAACGTTCATAATATCAAGAAAACATACCCAACTCGCCAAATGAAAATGCAAATTTACATTTTCAAATTTCCAGATCTACTTGAAAATGGTGAATGAATATATTTATAATAAACTGGAGAATTTTCCACGTGAAAATTAGGCTTATTATAAGGAGACAATTATTTCAAGTTTGAATTTATTCAAGTGGAATGTCAGTACCCAAAAAGAAAACTCACTGCACTGAGCATAAACTGATATAATAAATTCTACAATACTAACTTCTTGGTAAGATCCTGGGGTTGAGATACAATCTCAATTTGTCGGATAAAAACTTTCTGAGATATTATGCTACCCCTTACCTGATTGCTATGATCATAACCTGATCTACATTGTATATTAAGCGCTTCTATGTAAATCCGCATACCTGAAAAAATAGATAAGTGCAATAGTTTTCCTTGTTCGAACGTGTTTTCACTTATCCGAGTTCTACTGTGTGGTTATAGTGGAATTGTCAGCTTCGGTTATGGAAGTGCATTGTGAAGACAATTTTACAGCGACACCTTTGATTTTCGTAAAAAGAGTTTTCGTCAACGAGAGGTGCGTAAAATTAACGTATTTTATATTAAAACTTGACGATTTGTCATTTAATATCACCGAGAAAATTGCCACTTGCACCAACAAGAAACGTTAATCAAAGGCAGCTAGTTTAGTTATTGATTTTAAAGTCACGTACGCTTTGTTGCAGAATCCGTGAATCTGTCATTTAAAACTAAATTATGGACGCATGCTGTAATTAAGTTTTATGTTGAATGCTCATATCGAGATGACGTATATAGCCCCCGTGACAGCTACTGTATTTGTGTTCTGGATTAAAATATAGTAATGACGACTCACTTTGTTGTCCTAGCAGATTATTAAATCGACACTGCACATACGTGCAATTCTGCTTGTTCGCTGAGTAGGCCTACCCTTAGTATGTGCCATTTGTGTTCAGCCTGTGGTTTGCACAATGAAAAGGCACTTATGAGGGCGAGCGAACAATTCCAATTTTTTTTTATTAAGAATTTGATTTAGTATTCTTCTTAGACCTCTTAAGCTGTAATTATTAAACTGCTGACGCAGCAGATTGACGTAAAGAAAATGAAAATTTCATTTTCAACCTACTGTGTATTTATTCTTCGCCTAGCTTTTACATGGGAGCTGCATATATAGTGTGCGTCACGTATTGAATTCCAAACCACATCTGCTGAAATGTATTCAATCTAAGCAATTTCCAATATTGATTTTAATAAATTATGCATCAAACACATTAATGTAGCCACACAATTCTTATAATGTAGCGATAAAGCTGGAGATCGTCAAGCACGCGGAATACATGGACGTTCGTGGGACAGCTCTCGAAAGTTGCAATTAAATTGCTATTATTTGGTTACTTAGGCATAAATTACTTCATATTATGGATTTAGTACAATAAGTTGGGTTGGCTAAATGGTCGCCAACCCTAGCTTGAAATAATTATACTCGTTGGCTAAAATGAAATGCACGGTGCCCGTGTAATAAATTCAACAACATCGTTCATTTATTGCCTAATCATAGTCATCCAGAAGGGATAATATAAAAATTTAAATAAATAATGGGTATTATAAAGCCAATTAGAAGCCCTCGATAATATCGTTGATAAATGTCACCAATTTCATTATAAGCTTTTGGGTCTGAGCCACAATGGATTTTTTATGGACATTTAATTAATTTCAGGAAAAGATAAAACTATGAATGAGGGTGCCATAAACGAGCGTAAGTCCCCATTATACTCGCTGTGCTTATGATTCAATTGGAAATCATTACCTATCTTAAAAAGATGATGTTAATCAATAGTGTATATACGCTTAGGAAAATGTCTCTCTCCAGGAGTAAAATTTACATAATTTCTACTTGCACAGTCTAAATTAATAGGTTTTGATTAAGTGAATCGCCAGCGAGCATATAAAGATGCCGAATACGAAAAAGACTGACAGACAAGACCCTGGATCACGCATTCACCGCAACATCTTCCATTGGCAACAACTGGGAGGTTCGCGCCAAGCCAACAATAGGAAAAGATAATCATAAAAGTGAAAGCAGTGTTAAGCGAGATTTCGGAGATTCGTGCTGTAACCAAGTCAACAAACTAAATAAAGAGCTCCATTAACCCTTTTTAAACATCGCAATCGTGTATTTTAACGGTAACATCAAAAAATATCATTAAGATATCAACTTGGCAAAATAATGTTCCCCAGGTGCTTCCTATCGTTGTCTAGGATACTCCTTGGTGTAGGGGTCAGCGATAACGCTGCAGATTTCTAAAAGGTGCTGGCCGACAAAAGCAGAATCATCAAAAGATTAAAGGATATGGCCTAAATGGTATAAGAAAAAGTCCATCAACCCTTGGCATTAATTCCACTCTTTCTCATCCATGCAGTAAACATCCTTTAAGCCAGTGATCGCTGCCCTTTAAAATATAATGCTATTGATTATATGAGGCGCATCTCGTAACATCAAGCATTTACACGTACTGTCTAGGTTGGAAATGTGGTAGAAACGCTGGATGGCAATTATGCTGTGGCGTCAATGTTGATTTTTCCAAACTAAAAAACAAAAATATGTTGTAAAAATATGGTAACAAGTATCGCATTTTCTTAATGCACTTTTCATGTGATATGAAAAAAAAATGCTATCGAATCAGACGGACTAACAAATATAGATTTCCTTTCAAGAGTTTTTTTACGCATTTATTTGAGCTCATGGATTATCTAATCGCAAATGACTTTATCTGCACATGATGTACAGCGTACAATGATTACCGGTATATAGAATTTTCCTTTGAAAGGCACTTGTATGCATAGCATTGCATTGAGTCTGAGATTGGATCCTTGGAATGTAAATAAAGACAAATGACACCAATCTAATGCAGATGTTAATTCCTGTTAACGTTATTATTCATTCCAGAGTAAAACAGATAAAAATACAAATTCTTATTTTAATATGTAAAAAAAGTACTTTGCATAATCACAAATCGGCCGTCTTAATGCCGTATGACATGTTGAAAGCTGCTTGAAGGGCTTTCTCGTAAACAAAATTCGTCCTTTGTATCGTTGCCTAAAATTGAAAAACACTCTCAAAAACGAATGCTGTCATACTGCCAACCTTACACTATCAGGCCAGGGCTATTCATTGTGTACATATACATTTATTGATGGCTACTGAAAAGTGGTTTGCACCACTTCAATATTAAATGTAAAGAGCGTTGACCACGAAAACACTTCAGACGACAGTGTATTATATTATTGCTTTATTGCGCCAAGTATACTCAATCAAATTCATTTTTTTTAACAACGCCCTTAAGACTAACTCTCAAACAGCTGTAGGCAGTGGAACTGGAATCAGCTCCAAGCACCAACTTGTATACAAAGACACGATTATAGGCAAGTGCATGCTTATTTGGCAGCCGAAAATTCATGATCAAAAACTGTACAGTCGTGAAGTCACGTGTGCAAAATCGATACTCTTATTAGTTGAAAATTTTAACTCAAAATTATCCCTGTTTTCAAACCAATTAATTCCTTCCTTCAGCACACATGACTTTACGGCTGCCAAAGGGCGACTCACATAGCTTCTGTTTGAGTACTCTTATATCCCATCAACGTACAAAAACATCTTTGCAAAAGCTGGCTATTTTTAGTGTGTATTGTTTATTATTTTAAGTTTGTCACATTAAATAAACAGTCCACACTTCGCCACACGTGAAGTCTTGATTTACGCAAATGTATACATTTCAATGTTTACATCTTGGCAAATGAAACCACTTTCCCTATGTTGTTTCAGTGAATAAAAATACACTTTTACGCGAGCACCGAACTCCTGCTACATTGCGCAATAGCAGAGCAATCTAAGCAAGGACGTAATTAAAATGGATTAGGTTTAGGAACAGTGACACATCACGAAACGAGGTGGCGTTAATTACGTTTTCCGTATACGGTTGCTAGCTTGCCTAGAAGCTATTGCTTTTAAATTTGAGATAGTTTTTGCTTTTCTGTCATTCGTTGTCTCTGAAGAGATAACGCTCGTAGCACCCTTTTTTGTTGCGAAATGAATTCCAATTAAATTTGGAAAGTACCCACGTCTTTATAAGCAATATCAAAATCAAATTTTACGATGGAGCCTAACGGCAGGATAGTTTTAAGGCTCGGGAGATTGTGGTTGGAATAATCCTACTTGATTTACGCTCTCTTCGTAATAAACAAGATTCCGAACTTCCATTCAAGCACAAAGAAGACTTTGGAAAACAGGAATACGCTTGGCAAAATGAATTTTGTCATTATAAGATTTGAATTCTCCCGTAATGCTTGAAACTTAGCAAGAGTTCAAAATCTAACGTATACAAATGAAATGCAACGTTAGCAGACGATTTTTTCCAAGTATTGATATGTTTTAATTGACGGGAAATTATTTATTTACCTCAAGAACCATACCTCAAGAAGGACAAAATCTTGACGTTAAAATCCATAGTAAAAATTATAGTATGTTCCTAAATATTTCAGCATTCTTTACAGTTAAATTTTATCACTTCAAAATATAACGAGTAAACAACATAGTTATCAGGATCTCATAAACGATCATTTATTCCAATATTAATCCATTCTTAATATTTAATTTCACTTGCAGCGTTAATAATTGCAAGAAACGGATCTCGACAAAAGTCGAAGATTATCGAAGTGTTTTATCCGAGCAAAGCCAGGAACTCGCATGGAAGTGGAAAGTAACACGATTATAAGTGCATTAGTAAGAGGCATACACCACTTGATAAAAAGTATGTACGTCATTAGCTCTTAGTCTTGACATCAAATTCCTAACTTGGACGAATAAAAGAGTCCTTAACTGCATCGAATTTCGTAGAACATGTCTAATCCCAAGTTCCCAACGTGAATTAACCTATGGGAGTAGTTGGAAGAAAACGAGAGATAGCCCTCTTCATGAAGATTAATGTTTTCTCGATTAAGGGAAACTAGATGCCGTACAACAAAGTTGAATAACATGATAAATATTGACGGTAAAATGACCCAATAAACATAGAGGTTTGCTCTCCTTAGAAACCTCTATGTTTTCCGGGTCCTTAGAGCGATCGACTTTCAAGACCGTCTAGCATACTGGCATGTTACGTCATACCCGCAGTTGAAAGTATTCAGAGATTTACATCTACAGGAAATTAAATCGATGTCGTGTAGTTAATTATGGGATCAATTTTTTTTCAGTAATGCGATTGTTACTCCTTTTTTTATAGAATGCGTCATTCAATAGGGGTACTACTCAAAATCATTCCGTATTTGCGTACGTTGCGCAAAATGCGTACCGTAAAATTTAGCTCCGCCCAAATGACGCATGCTCAATACGAAAAACGTGCTGTACGTTGCTTTTAAAGTGATATCGAGTTGAAGATTTCAGATATTTTTTTTTTCGTATTTCAGCGTAACTTAGGTACCAGCGTATTTTGCGTATCAATATATCATAAGCATAAATAGGTAAGCATTTATAAAGATGTTGGTTGAAGATCTTTATAACTTCTTACCTATTCTTATCATTCAACCTTAAACGTTTTTAGCGGCCGTAATAAAATGTACGAAAATGTATGAAAATGAAGTGAGAATTTGCAAACGGAGCTACGGACCTTTTTCAGGAACTTTTGGTTCGTATAGCCCTTCGTAGGTCGCTCAGCCAATCACAAGCCGACATTGTGATTGGCGGTACGAAAACGGTACGAAAAGTACGCAAATACGCACGGGCAACTTGAGTTGCCCTAATACATATTTTCATATAAAGTATAAAATGTTTCCATTTGACATATACAATATTTAAAACTTGCCCGAATATTTTTACTTGCCCGGCATCGCCCGGATATTTCCATTAGTCCGGCATCGCCCGAATATTTTTACTTGTCCGCGGCATCGATCGGATATTTAAATTTGTTCAGCATCGCCCGGATATTTAAATTTGTCCGGCATCGCCTGGATATTTCCATTTGTCCGGCATCGCCCGGATATTTTTACTTGCCCGGCATCGCCCGGATATTTCCATATGCCCGGCATTGCCCGGATATTTTTACTTGCCTGGCATCGCAGGGATATTTTTACTTGTCCGTCATCGCCTGGATATTTCCATATGCCCAAGATCGCTCGGATATTTTCAACTGTCTGGCCTCGCCCGGATAATTTTATTTGCCCGGCATCGCCCGGATATTTCCATTTGTCCGGCATCGACGGATATTTCCATTTGTCCGGCATCACCCGGATATTTCAATTTGTCCGGCATCACCCGGATATTTCAATTTGTCCGGCATCACCCGGACAAATCGCTTTATTTATACTAACAGTAGGCTATATGTTTTGTATAATTCCATCGCATGCTTTTTTCCATTTGTCCGGCATCACCCGGATATTTCAATTTGCCCGGCATCACCCGGATATTTCAATTTGCCCGGCATCACCCGGACAAATCGCTTTATTTATACTAACAGTAGGCTATAGGTTTTGTATAATTTCATCGCATGCTTTTATTATATTTTTCTCATATTAATTTCAATATAGGCAGATACTGTTTGCTTAGCTCCGATTTTCATAAATTTTCACGAAATTAATTCATTATGAGTGCAAATATTTGCCTAGAGGTCATCGTGTCCGCCACGAAAGCAGCCAGGAGGCGGATCTTAAGCCAAGCGATTGTACAACAACGCGCGAATGATTGATTGGCTCGTCACTGAAATCGTTGAGAAAACTCGCGATTTATATTAATGTTGAAGGTTTTCAACAATAGCAGATGCCCGTGCACGCTTAGAAAGGGTCAAACTGTGCTAACAGACAATGTCTATAAAACCGGTGAAAAATGTGGCGTTGCATAATGCCACTTTATGATTCAGTAATCCAGAAGAATTCACTTGCACATGTACATGTATATGTATATCATGTATATCAAATGCATACAAGAGTTTAGGATTAAGATTCGCACGGTTCCCGTACGCAGTATAGTTACTGTCGAGTGCCATGATTTGGCAAGGCAATCAATACTTGCCCAAAATAAGAGGTTTTGCTGATTTTGCAATAGAATGGGTCAAGTGACTTTGTATTCTCGTCGAACATTCATGAAATGTGTGTATTCAGGGTGCGTCAATAATCGCGCATCCCAATTCACGTTTTTGAGCTCAATATAGGAATGTTACAATAGACATGAAACATTGGTAACGTGTAATGCATGTTTAACATGGATTTAATTCATGTAAATTTTTGTTAAATGAATAAAAACGTCTGATGTAATTTTGAATTACTGTAGCCTACTGCAGTGCATCTAACTTTTCCTAAGACTAGTAACAGTACATGTGTACTGAATCTGCATTTTCTCAAACTCATCATGCATGTCTGTATTGCATGTGTGCTAGGATGTTCTTCTCATGCGTTCACATTTACCAAAATAAAACTGCAATTTATGGAGTGAAGCCCAAAATCCGCACAGGTCAAAGCAATGTTTAAAATACACTGTAGGGCCCTACATACTGTATACTGTACATGTATGCGTAATGAAATAGTCTGACAGAATAGCAGTTTCGATTTTTTTGACCATATTAAATAATATTTGAAATGAGACTTGATTTTCCTCGCCCAAGATTTTATTTCATTGGCTCATCGTTTCGGCTGCCTGCCTTCATCAGGAGCTACAATTGTATGAAGGACATACAGTATGCTTCAGTTAAATAATACCTGTACACGTTGTACTGTACATGTACATGTACCGTATGTGTAAAATAAACTACAATATATATATATACATGTACATCTATCTGATACATTTGTGTGTTACTGTCATTTTCAAATTAATAACTGCATGCACAATATACATGTAGGCCTACATCTGCCAAAATGGTAATCAATAGAGTTAATGCATTCAAATTAATGGAATGCATTGATTTGTTTAAATACACCGCGATAAAAATTGAGTTGATTTCTTAAACCAATTATTCTGTCGATTATGGCAGTCGTAGCTTCACAACTGCTATAGTACGATTCGTATACCTTCTTTCTGATTACCCCTTATGATTCTACGATGTTTTATCTATACTACAATATATTAATACTTACAGCATGTGCTGCGTGGCTATATAATTCTTACCCCGAAGGCAAATTTATTTTACATGCACATGTACTGTATACAGTGTATTAGCTCGTGTTTTTTCGGATCAGGCACTACTTATCCAAAATGCTTGCAAGCCTAACTTGAAATTGGATGAAATTTTATCAACTGACTGTCACGTACAATTTACCAAATCCTCTTTGAAAAATAAAATTCCACTATCGGCGAGCCAATAGATGAGAAACTAATCTAAAAAATGTCGGCCTTGATTTAATGAGCATTCCTCCTTTCTAAAACATCTCATCTAATCTATGGGCTCGCGCTGCCCCTATTGTTATACGTAATAAAGGAATCCTATTATGTGACGACCACCGCTGAGATACTAAAATCAAATTTCCCCTTGGGCTGAAATTCAATCACACTGGCCATTTCAAATACTGATGGCCAAGGCTCTGAATAACAAACATTAAACAAAATCTGGGTGCATGTACAGAGTGCGTCTGAAACAGTATACGACATACCAGTATGTGCACTCCGCGCATTCCTCCTGTCCATCTTCTGAAAATGTTAGCTTTGTTTTCTGAATTGCTCCGAATTGCGCGAGCTTTTGTTAAATCAAGGACTAAGCTACAGCAATCCAATCCATATATCGCTAGGCACTTGCCCTCGTAGGCAGGGTCTGCTTTATCAAAATGGGATTTGTAATGGTGCGTCATTTTTCGTCTGCTGTACACGTTTTCCAGAGTAAACTTTGCAACGTTGCTATACACTTGGCCAATCGGGCAGTTTTGAGCAACCCTGTGGGTATCTTTTCCTACATGTACTGTATGTCAAGCGAGTGACACATCGTCTATGATACGATCATATCGCGTCGTATCGTTGGGGAGTTTTTATATGTACGAACCCTTAGCTGCCACCGTATAAATTCGTGCGCTGCATTCGTATTTTTTCGGTACAGGGGGACATGAAAGGTGCAGACACGGATTGCCCATACTGGAAGTCTGAAAGCTCTATCTGAACTCTGAAATCTGCATTTTGCAGATACAACAGTACATGCATGCACATGTACTGTAGGTGGTTTACTTCAATTCTTTAATGGCACTCTGAACTTAAACTTCCAGTAAACTATTCCAATTGTACTCTTAATAAAGAATTAGAGCATAAAAAGTGCATTGCTCAAGCATATACACTGGATAATTATAATAGAGAACTCAGATACTTAATGTACTCAATTGCATTGTCGCGCAATTCGAAAACAAAGCTAACATTTTCAGAATAAATGCTACAGTTTTCGGACGTCATAAACAAGCTTACAATGCACTAAGCACTATGGTATTATCTCCGTCTTAATCGCCTTAATTTGAAATGTGCGCTTCAGACGAAGTCATCGAGTCGAGATGCATAACAAATTACTTTTAGACCTAGCGCAATTTTTGAATAAGACGTTAACCGAAGTTTTTGACCATCTGATTCTGAAGACTTTTCCCCAGAAATGGGTGGCATTAGAAGATTTCTCATGAAATATTAACCCCGTTCATAGACCCTAACATCGTATTTCACAATGAGTGAGCATCTCCTGGCACTTATTCTGTCCAGTCCAATAAATTTCAATATCCCGATCCGCGTTAAATTTGCATTGTACGAAAACGTTGTGCGGTTAGAAGTGGACGGCGATGGTCAAGCATCGTTCCGCGCTTAGGTATCAATCCGCTTCAGATTTCAAGCTGCGCAATAGGACATCACGCCGAAAAGCGACACACATACCCTGAGCACTTTTCTGAATAGAAAATTGCAATTCCCACTTCATCTGGAGGGTAATAAATGTGCACTTGACGACAGTCACGAAAATAAATGGACGCCAGTGCCTACAGGAGCGGATTTACCATGGCAACGCAGTGGACAAATACTCTTAAAGGACAACAACTCGCGGCACTTGGAGGACATGTCCATGCTCGGCAGCATTTAACACGGGTATGTTTACCAGCTAGGAAAAAAAACACAAACAAACCAATGAGCGATTTTATATTATGCAGTGGTGAAAGCGCCGTTGGCGAATACATGATTTTCACCGTCACTGATGCTGACCAAAAAACCGCCACTCGTTACTGTTCAAGCTACAATAACGCCAATACTAATTTTCTAAACTTTAGAAACAATACCAATTAAACGTCGACTTATAACGTACGATTCTATTTGTGCAAAACTCATGCAATCGCATACTTCGTTTGTTTTTATTTTGTTTTAAATTCAACATAGTACACTGTAACTCTTTAGTTTTATGAGGCGATGTTGTGCTGTTCGTACCTGAAGTACTTGCGGAGGATACACTTGCATGATATCTTATGTAAACAGATTAATTTCGGATATTTTTGAAAGTTTCTAGGGCATAGATGGGTAGATTATTCTGTATGTGTACAGCAACATTTTGGCAACTTAAGTTTTCAAAAATTGTACCAAAGCGGTCCTTGTTAGTTGAGAACAGAATTCCACGAACTTAATTATGAGCTCGCTCAATAATCGCCATCTATACAAATTTCCTTCAAAATGGCCACGTTTTATGCAACCCTGGAAAAAGTGTTTTTTTGTTTTAACGTCTCACTCGTAAAGTCTGGTAGACACTAGCCACCAACCCAAAACTACAAACCACAAAACCCAAACTTTCAACGTGAAGTAGTTTCCATAAAAAAATTATACAAACTAGTTTTGCAAAACCTGAGCGTACACGCATGCAACAAACCATATTGACAAAATTAAGTAGACAACAAAGGAAACACGATAGCTACGACATGCAGTCGTCTGCAGTATCATCGATATCGTGCAGACGAAGCGTTGATACCAGCGCCACCGCCAAAAAGTTTGGCAATTTCCCTTTCATCTCACCGACATTCGACAGTGGAACGCCAAACTTAGTTTGCAAACTTGATTTTTAAGTTTTTAGTTCGCCAAAAAACAGTTTGCTACGCCATTTATTTCGTTGCCACAAACCAGAAAAGTTTCAAGTTATAGAGTTTTTAGTTTTGGTTTGGTGATGGTGTGAACCCGGCTTATGAATTTAATTCCACGGTTTTTTTCCAAATTTATTTTCACTCATCCCTTATACAAATACTATTCACCAAGTTGAATGCGAGATCAACTGCAGCATAATGAATAGCCCATCCATGTAGGAATTTTCAAATATCTATTGGATTTTCTATGCGGATAATGTAATTAGCAACTTTCCAATCTCCTGTCTTTTAACTGAATAGCAGATGAAAACCCATGAACGGTGGTTTAAACGTTTAAAACGCGCAATAAGCTTTCGAAGCAGCAAAAACATCAGTGCCTTTATGTGACACACCACAACATTTCACTGCCATTGTGAATAGCTCAGCTGAAAAAAATTCTGTTGAACGGAGATTTTTGTACTCTTGTTGGACAAGGGCACAATCGTGTTCTTTCAGTATCATCCGGTTCACATCGGTGATTGGAAGTGCTATTACTACAAGGTTGTCATGTGAGAGGAAAAAAAGATCGAAAACGAGAATGGCCATGCAGCAAGCAGCTGGTTAAGCGAGATAAGCGAACCTTGTTTTGATAAAATGCTAACCATGAACGAGCCAGATAATAAGAGCATCTCAGCCCTTCAATTTGAGCCTGAATTAAAGGCATTTTGCGAAGATAAAACCGTTGCCAATGTTGAAAATGGCAGTGGCACTCCAGGAAAGAATCGGCAATTAAGACGGGCGTCGACTCGAGGACATCAAAGAAGGACTTAAGTTTGAGCGTCGAACGAAACTTCTTCTCAGATATTCCATTCAACCGAAACACGACATGCCATCAACGGCTCTAAAAGTGACTTGTGCAAAGCGCCAAGATAAACCTTTTAAATAATTAATAGCAAATGCTTAATTACTGGATCGTGAGGATGAAGCATGTTTCGAAGTAAACTGTATTAAGAAACACTGGTTAAAAGTCAAATGTTGTAGAATAAGCATTTGATCATTTGCAATCCAAAGTTTATTTAAAGCAGACTTTTAAATGACCAAGTCTATTGGCAATTTAGATGTGTCCGAACTAATTAGATGGCTGCAAAAAGGTTTGAGAGAATAAAGCTAAATTACACCCATGATTACAGTAAATCCAGTGGTAAAAATCATTCGCGTAAGATCATTAGTTGAATTAAAAGTGAGAAAATTTGGATCGTGGCATGCATTGACTAAACGCAAAAAAGAATTTTCTCAAGAATGATTAACAGTTTCCCCATAAAATTTCATTTTGAACTTCTCTGACTTTTCCAGGTTTTATAAAATCTCCCTGACCAATGACAATGTCAAAAATTGACTTATTTTAATTTTTTTTTAAAAAATGTACTCGTAAAACGTGTAAAATTATGCAAATTTATACTCTGAAAACGTGTAAAATTTGGCCAATTTGTACTCAAAAAAAGTGAAAAATTCTGCAAAATTTGTACTCTAAAAACGAAGTAAATTTTGCATAATTATACTCAGAAATTGGGCACTGAGCTAACCATGTAGAATCATTAATTTTGGAATGCAACAACACGACTACGATGAATTTTCCTGACTTTTTCAAAATAAACCATTCTTCCCTGACTTTTCCGAACATTTTCATGTTCCCTGACATTTTCCGGTTTTCCGGTTTTGAGCTTCAGGTAAAAAAAAACGTTCACGGTCGTTTTCACGCTAAGGTTCAGGAATATTTGTCTTTCAATCGAAATGTTCATCATTCGATATGATTAAATTGAAGTCGATTCCTAAATTATAACAATATTTCGCAGAATTAATACCAGTAGAGCGAGTAAGACAGCAACACCAAGGATTTTGCTCCAAAATTAAAATATATATTTATATACTGTATATTATACCTGAGCTCTCAAAATTGTTCTTAATATTAAAAATATGTACAATTGTTTATTGATAAATCTAATTTCCCCAACGACTTTCATTTTTAAAAGTCAGCTTACAATTTTAGTTTCATATCGACATGCCATAGCTTTCAACAGCAGCCAATAGATGGCGCTGGCTCGCACGCTGCAGCAAAAGCATCCCCCCCATAGCACGAAATTGAATCCGAAAGCTAAAGAAGAAATCAAATAAGCTAGTACGTAGAGGAAAATAATCGGGTTAGATGTAATTAATTCGCGTGGCAACAAGCATCATAATTCAAGATGGAAAACGTTAGCTCCTTTCCTAGCAATCAGCGGAGAACTCATCCAATTACGGAAATATCAAATTAATCAAATGCGAGTTATTTCTAGAGTTTTGCAGCAATTCCCATTGAATACGCTTACAAAAAATAAATAAAAGATTTTGCGCTTCTAGGTCGTGCATGTACACTGCATCGGAAGGACATTAAAAAAATTAAACCCAATTAATCATTCTTAACTATTATTTAAGTTATTTATCGCTCTCGATGACAGGGATCTTATTTTCCACGTACAGTATATCGGGGGAAAAAATACTGACAACTGCTTCTAATTATGCATTTACTTATCAAGATGAATAGAAGGATTAAATACGGCCTGTCCCTCGTATCGCATTTTCCGCTCGATGCACTCGACGAAACCATGAAAGCGCAATGTGTTTTTAAATTGGCGCCAGTGATGGCGTTGCATAGCGTGTAAGAAATGCTTGCTTTACTTTAAAAACACTCGATATCATTTCGTCATCAAATATGGCCTAAGTCGGTGGTTACACACAATCTCTCCCCCGTTGCCTATCTGCTTAGAGACATTCACAAAAGTACTTCTTTGTGCTGCAAACTTCTGCCGGCTGATTTGAAAGGATTAATATATCGGATTTTAAAAAGAAGAAAAAATGCTGAATAAATGCACGTATACACACACGTACGTGTATGGATAGAAGTTTCTATTAAGCGCCGTGCAAACAACATTGGCAGATTTGCGCTGGAAAACGGCCGAGAAAAACGATTTATGGATCCTGCAAATGACATCTCATAGAAATAAAAGAATGGATTAATTCAATTGATTTTTCTTACGCAAATTCCACGTCGGTTTCACTGAAAATCCATTTGGAAATGTGCACCGGAGCTGCATCGCTTCCAGCGATTTAGGCTAAAGCGCCACGCTTAATATCATATTTTACCTTCAAAAATATATATATACACCACTTATTTCTAATGGTCGCAATTGCATTTTTGAATCTATCGATGAAGATTTTGAAACTGTGTGGTTTGGAAGCCATTCAATGCGCTCATTCGAGTAAAGGGTAGTTGAATAATCTTGTATTCTTGAAAATATGATATATGCTGGAATACCATTGTGATTGAAAGTTAGTCAGCGCATTTTATACTTAAGAAAACTATTAAAACTGATACAATTAAAAGGTCAATTTGAAAAATATCACAAAAATATATAATATTCAAGATATTGATTATATAAGACAACCCCTGTTGTATTAGTTTTTCTCGTGAAACTCAACTATTTTTGTAAAAAAAAAAGTTGAAATTAGAATTCAGGAGTTTAGATTAAAAATTGCATTAAATTTAAAGCACTTAAAAATAAATTGTATCATAAAAACATGGCATGTTTAGTTATCAATTAAAAAATAAATCATGGGTTTTTCAAATAAAAACGTTAACTTAATACTTATATGTACAGTATATACTGTAGTTAGTTGTATTTAATCACTTCCCGACATTACCTAAAAATCTTAGAAGATAACTGACTTCGAACGCTTTAGTAGCCCGTTAAATCATTATCGGAAATGATTTTTCGAGTTATTTCATAAAAAAGGTACAACGCGAAAAATGAGTCTTAAAACTTTTTTTCAGTTCTGGACAAAAAATAAAAAACTGTCAAGCACTTTTCGATCTAATTTATTATTGTCATGAATGACAATATTATGTTATAATCGCTTTTAAACTTATCACAGCAAGCAATGGGTTTACCATTCTCTGAATCTGATCGTTATGAGTTTAACGTACATAGAAAATCGACGTATAAAATTAGTTTGAAGACATCAAAGAACAAATTTACACGTACAGTGTTATTATTGTTTACACATTGCATAAGAACATGTAAAGAAATCGACACACCATGCAGTAACTGATATAGTGTTAAATGAAAACCGATAGAAAATAACTTGTAATTTTAACAATAGCAACAACTGTAAAGTTAGAACTTTTGAACATGTCAGAGGGAAGCATTTTAAGATGCATGTAATGCTATCTACATGTATGTTCAAACAGCGCATGATGGTCAGTGGTCGCCCGCCAATGGTTGCTACATTTCTCTAGGCTTCACAACTTCCACGAAGTCCTACTAAACGTTATCGTGGAAAAGTTTTGAAACCTCTCGGGAAATCGACGAGCGAAATTTTTAAAATGTTGTCCTACTTCTATAAGCATTTTCCTGAAGGGCTACTTTACAACGATTTTGCGAGCCATTGCCAACCTTTGGTTTCCTTAAATTGAGGCCTAGCCCAAAAAAATCAATATCTGATGATGCGTTTTCAGAGTTAAGGAAAAATCTGGTTTGGTGCTCCTAGAATACGCATTATACACAAAATGCATTTCGTCGCGGCACAAAGCCATCCCAAATCAGTTTTCATTGACCATTATCGATTGATAGACGTAATACAGCTTTCATCAAATATTCAATCCAATATCAGTATTGATATAATCTACGAAACTGGAAAGCTTAATATGGGCCACTAGCTCTCAAAGACTGAGATTAAAGCCAAAACGTTCAGGAAATGACTTAAGGCTGCGTCACATCAGAGACATCAAAAATAAGCTAAAGGATAAAATGGCATTGTCTGGGGCTTTACTACTTGAAAATGAAAATATTAAATCTGGCTTTATTGGTTTATTTACGAACTCGTCCTCTTATAGCGAAAATAGAGTTACCTATAGCGATGCGTTATCATTATAAACCAAATTTATAACGGTTCCTATGTATTTAAACTCTGCAATTAATAGATATTCTTGAATTTTAAGATCATAATCTAGGAAATTATTCGGTAGAAATCAACAAATAAAGGGACATTCGGTCATTAACACAAGTATCTGTCATGACACGATGCCGTATGAATTCGGCTTTGTCTTACTCAGCAGTTTATACGTTATATAAAACATTTTAAAATAAATTTAGATTTAAGTAACTTTTAAAAATATATTTTGAACTGCAGCTTGCAATTAGCATACATTTTAAAATGCATTTCTCTTTAATATGAAAGATTTGCCATTATTAGAGAAATGTTTGTTTATTTAGAAATTAAAAGTTACAAATGTTTAGGCTATACCATCCTTAAACCTACTTATACGGTTCGTAGCAAAAAATAGTCCATATAAATTCAATTTAGTTTACATGACGAGTTAATAATTACATTACGAACTGATATTATATTGGCTTCAATTGATGCATTAACTCTGCAATTCGTACACACTCACTGTACAGGTTTTTGAACTCAGTCATTACATTCATTGATCAGTCATTGCAAATACACATGTATGTATATGGAATTTATGCATATTTACTCCATTAAGTGTAAATAGCAAGTCATTCTTATAATTTCTTTCTAATCAAATTGTCGGTTTACCTTATGCAAAGTAATGAACTGACATCAAGTAACAAATCGAACCAACGACTATAAACAGTACGTGTTGTCGGGTAGTTTTAAGCAACAGAATTATATAGAAGTCAAGTGATGTTGGATATGTTAATATGATGTTTTTCAATATGGAAAACATCCTTTAAATATACAATCACCTAATGGATGGCCCGTGCATTTCAATATGGTGACCAATAGACCTCTAAACCATATGCTGCCTAGGTACAGCAATTTAAAGGCGGAAAAAAACAGTAATTCTGCATAATCTCTCGTTAATCTTATTTTAGGTTTTGCCAAGTTGGGATGCCAGTCGCACTGGTCACATCTCCTTTAAGATCCGTACCAACGAACCCAATGGACTTCTTATGTACAACAGTGGGTCAGCAGGAAACGGCGGCGACTTTTTCGCCTTTGAATTATTGGATGGTCACGTATTTCTTTTGCTCAATCTGGGATCAGGGGCCACCAAAATCAAAGCAACTAATAGGAGAGTGGACGACAGCCTATGGCACAGGATTTCCTTGCAAAGAAGTGGCAAAAATGGGCGTGTCACTGTGGACGAATCAGCGTCAGATTTCATAACACCAGGTACATTCAACTCCATTCCTTATATATGCTAGATTTTCTAGATTTGTAAAAATTGCAACAATCCCAGCTTTGGTGATGCTGCTATTTTTTATACGCGCATCCTCTTGCATTTGCGTGATGAGTCTGCGCTTATTAATATTAGCACACGATCGAAAGAAGTTGCTTTCAACGCATCTTACAGTAACCATAACATTTATTACATGTCCAAGGATGCATCGCTCGCTTCCTGCTGGTGACGCCGTTTATGGACGATCCGTTGGTCAAATGGTTCATTTGAATCACGGTACTATGTTTAGTGCTATATTAAACTAGATTGCAGATCCGATGGGATTGGAGCACGAGGGACTTTCTGAGAAATAATAAATGACCAA
Source organism: Megaphyllum sjaelandicum (assembly GCA_034698745.1). Taxonomy (NCBI): domain Eukaryota; kingdom Metazoa; phylum Arthropoda; class Diplopoda; order Julida; family Julidae; genus Megaphyllum; species Megaphyllum sjaelandicum. The sequence goes on from JAQGBX010000938.1 coordinate 26,618, forward strand.
ACTGGATGACCAAGAGCATTAAGCTTTCCAGTTTATAAGGAATAAACCGCATTCCCAGAACATGGTTAATTAACAAAGTTCAAAATGGCACGAAACTAGATTAACGCAGATTAACGCAGACTATTACCCGGCACAATGTAGTGCTGAAATGAGCGCTAAACTAGGTCAGGTCTCTGTTGTCCATGGCGAACAAAGGCTGGCCAAATGACAGCAATTGTTAACATCTATGAAAATGTTTTAACTTTTTCGTTGGCTTTGCCTGCCTCGCGGCATTGCTGGGCAAAAATCCCATCAATTTTAATAGCCTTTTTGCGTTAAATACAGGGTGACGCAAAAATTAATTCAAAGGCATTTTTATTAATTTAACGTTGGTCAAAAGTTGTGGTGTGACAATAGTGAGTCGCATATTATAAATACAACTATCTATGATAATATCAGTTTTTCTTTTTTTAATATTACGCAATCGTATTATTTGTTATCTCAAAGTTTAAAATGTTAATTGTTTTTTTAATGTGTTCATACATTTCTTTGAACTTGAAATTCGATCTAAAGAAACGCACATTTGAAATTCAGCATTTTCTAATTAGTTCACGAAAAGTTCCAAACTTTTGAATTTACTTAACTCACCATCATGTTTCTTCTTTTCTCTTCATTCTACCCAACCTCCTCCCGTACATCATCCATTGTTTTTCATTATTTTTAAAACAATCTTATTGACCTCATTTTTTTCATCTTTATTTCGTTGAACAATTTCTTCTTCGTTTTTTTTTTTGCATCCTTATCAATTATTTTATTTTTCTTCATTTCGTTCAATGTTTTCCCAAAACCCTTCCTTGCTTTTCCCGGACAATTAGGAGAATCCAACCAACTGGATTTAACTGGGTCCCTATTGGTCGGAGGCGTTGGCACCACCCTGGACGCCGTGGCCATCCCTCCTGACCTCTGGTCAGGCACGTTGGGTTACGGCTACGTGGGTTGCATGAGGGATCTGGTGGTCAACGGCAAAGCCATAGACATTGCCTTTTATGCGAGAAAACAAGACTCCGGAAGCATCAAGCCCGCGTGCCATGCGCTTCCGGTCCAGTGCGATAGCCAGCCGTGCATGAATGGAGGCAGCTGCACCGAAGGATGGAATCGCTTCATTTGCGATTGTTCCACCACCAGTTTCATTGGACCAACTTGCGGCAAAGGTAAGCCAGAGCTTCGCACATTATCAAATGTTGTGCATGCAGATAAGCAGAGAAAAGTTTACTCTTTCAAACACAAACTTAGAATCTAAGTAATAAAGTTTGCTCAGTCTACGATATTTTCCCATTGGCTTACGTGCGTGGGATGGCATATTAATCGTAACACAGTATGATAATGACACGCGATATTAAATAACTACAAATTTGGAATTTGAGGGAGTTAAGTATGAAAAATTAAAGCGTCGGAGGTCTCAGAATTCCAATCAACTTCTTGATAAAATGTCGCAGAACGACTGTGCTTCGACTTTTCTCAAATTCGCGTCTGTCAACTTCTGTCAACCATGGATTTCAACATATGGGTTAGTTTAGTTGATCAAATACAGTAATTGCAAACAAGCTGAATTTTCAGAAATCTAGGCCATTCTACCAAGCAAGGACTTCTTACCGCAACATTAGAATAACCACGATAAAAAAATTTACGGATTATCATATTTTTATTAACATGCCGCAAAACGTTAAAAGTGTAATCATAACACATTACCGCATAACTACAATGCAGTGCTAGTTTGCCATATAACGGGGCAGCCCAACCATTTTCTGGAAATCCAAAATCCCTTAAGTGGACCCTCAATTTACAAGTGTACATTGCATGACACCGCATTTTATTTAGCATTGGTAAGATAATTTCGAACCAAAAAAAATGCCATCCAAATTCCCTTACTCTCATTTGGTTTTGCTATTCCACATGTCCTAACATACGATTTATATTAACCTTCAGCCACGTCACAACAAGACAGGGTAAACTTAATTTCACTTCAGCATCGCTATGCAATGCTAACTTTCCTTATTAAAGGGGCAGGTTATGCTTTGTGAGGGCCCCTGACAGCTTTCTTCCTATAGAAATCCTCAGTTCATCTGCAAATTCTTTCAAAAATCTACACTATATTCTCCTTCTACAACAAATGCTAAGCACTGCTGAATTAATTTCTAGCATTATTAATAGCATTTGTTTGCATTGCAAAAAAAAAAATCCAACTGCATTTCTTTCATCTATAGAAGAAGTCATCTTCTCTAATAGCTGACGTGCAATGCTAGTTTGCCATCGTTAATGGGCAGATTTAATTCAATTCAATTCAACTCAGTACCCTACAGTCAGCAACTAAATGCCATATGGTAGGGGGGTCAAGCCCATTTT